>MU713126.1:18634-44593 GCA_026770625.1 Nicotiana glauca
CCAGAATATACTATTATTTGCTATGAGTTTGGTAGTTAATTAATATTTTGAGCTGTTGTTGGTTGATTTAAATTTGGGACTACGGGACGGTATCCTGGGAGCTCCCTCTACACATGTTATATATTAAGATTGAGAGTGCGGGATACCAAGAGATCCCTGGCACAGAAAATATTATATATAGAGGATACCAGGAGATCCTCGGGATACCAAGAGATCCCAGAATTTATTATTGTGGATACCAAGAGATCCCAGAATTATTATTGAGGATACCATGAGATCCCCAAAAGACTTATTGAGGATACCAAGAGATCCTCGGGATACCAGGAGATCCCCGATGATAAATATCTGGTTGTGGTTTGTACCTCTATTCTTTGATTGTGTTTGTCCTCTGTTACTGTTTTTTTTACTTATTTTCTTGTTGGATATCTACTGTGATTATACACATATTGTCTTCTCATTATCTTATTGATTATTATGTTTTATCTCAGTAGGGCCCTGACCTTCCTCGTCACTACCCAACCGAGGTTAGGCTTGGCACTTACTGAGTACCGCCGTGGTGTACTCATGCCCTTCCTGCGCATGTTTTTCATGTGCAGATCTAGGTACTTCTGGTCGAGCGCATTATCAGTGGTCCAGGTGCTATATTCGGAGACTTAAGGTATATCTGCCACGTCCGCAGACCGAAGAGCCTCCTTCTACTCTATCTTGTAGTTAGCAGTTCCATTTCATGTATTCAGTTGTTGTAGACATTTCCGGATACTAGAGCTGTATCTTATGATTCTCTTAGCCTGTGTTTCCCGTGGGTTTTCGGGTCTTTGGGATAGTTTCAGAATGTTAAGTGTTAAAGTGTATGTGCCAGGAGGCAATTATATACATTATTCCTGTTATTTAGTTTTGATTATAATTTCTGCAAATGTTATTACTTCCGCAAGGTGTTAGGCTTACCTGGTCGCGAAGACTAGGTGCCGTCATGACGTGTTCACAATTGGTGAACTAGGGTCGTGACAAGAAACCTTTTCCATCTTGTTGCATCGTTCATGCATTGATACGTACAAAACCCTTGTATTTCACATGAGTCCCAACGCATGTCAGTTGCTACCCACTCAAGATGTATGTTGCTCTTTCTTGAATGAAGCCTTTGGTCCAGTCCTTGAGGTCTACAGCTCCTGCATTTGCCATGATAGCTTTGACTTTCTGTTTGGAAAGTCTTGCTCGTAACTGGTTTACCACCCTTTGTCAAGCCTATCACAGGAAGTACTTTTGCTCTGTTCAAACTAACCCTTCATCTGTTGCATTGTTCATGCACTGGTATATACCAAGCCTTTGAATTTTACCAGAATCCCAAATCACGTTGATTGTTGCCAACTCAGTGTGCTTGTTGTTCTTTCTTGACTAATGGCGTTTTGATGTGTTAACCAGATCCCATTTTGTGCAATTGGAAAGCCGGTGGAAGATTTTGCAATCATTTCTCACTTGTTATGACCAGATAGACTCAAGAGGAAGTAAACAGGACACAGGAATATAGTGGGAAGACAATGAAAGAGATGAATCCTAACAAGAAAACTACAAATTAGAAACCTATCGGATGTGGATACCGACTCTGATGACCTTGACATGCACCTGCAGCCCATTATGTTTAGTAAATCTGATGTTCGACTCTTGTTGTACCTTTTCGCCGTGAAACTGGGCTTTAATGCTCTGATTGCCGGATCTGATCCACAATCCTTATTCGACTTGTAGTGCCCGAAAGGTTTTCACCATCAAGCCTCTATCATTTTAATTTTCTCTCAACTCACCGTCGCCTTATGGTACCTGTAAAGGTTTTCACCAATAAGACTCTCTCATTTTTATTTCTCTCAGCTTCCATTTCCTTGGGGTTCCCGTGAGGGTTTCCATCAACCAGACTCTCTCATTCTTCATTTCCTTCATTTAGACTGGAGTGTTGCCCCTGATATGATTCACCTTTACTCACTTGACTCGGCATTTCTTGAAGACTGATCGGAAGGTCTTTCTTTGGATCGTAATGCAAGCTTTTGGATGGGGATAGAAAGAAGGGTATCAAAGGCTCAAAACAATTAAACATGGGTTCAAAATTACAACTTCCAGAATCAAATTTCTCCCAACAACCACAACTTCTACCCCAGTTTCGTTCTTGGGGAACTTTGGATTTTTGTTTCGGTGTGACTGAACCTCGGAGAGAGGCTGCCTACGTACCCTTTCGGGATCAAGTCAAACGTAGTTGAGACGACTACATTTGCTGTGATCTTTCCTTTCTTCCACTTTCTTTTCATTCTTTTTCATTTGTTTTGTTTTCTTTCTCTTTTCTTTCTTTTCTTTTTCTTCTCTTTTTTTTATTTTCTTTTTTTTTCTTTTCTCTTCTTTTTCTTTTCATTGTTTTTCTCTTGTTTCTCCACTTACTTTCCCCGTTCAGGTTTACGAGTTTTATTATCGATTCCGAAATAGGGGTATGCAAGAAAATAACCGAGGCTTAAAGGGGTAACAAAGGATAAAGTGTTTGGATAGCAGAATAAAATGCCTTCGTCAGTCCAATCTCCAAAACATGCCAAGTACAAACTACACAATGTAACATCTTTTGATTGCACCAGAATTACTAATCACATCCCCACATTTGTCCTCTACATTTGTCAATTACTTAGTGACATTAGACAACAATCTTGGCACCACGAATGACACTGGTAGACTTAGGGGCAAACTTGCCTTTGGTTTCAAACCGATGTGGCATGATGCATTTCCACAGTATTTCTTTATGTTCTATTTTTCCCCCAGTTTCACTTGATTTGGGCTAGTGATCTCAAAATGCCTTTACTTATTTCACTTGAATATCCTTACGTCTTCAACATTGTTTCATTGATTCGTTACTAAACTTGACTTTTAAAATAGGCTGAGAATTATGTGTGCATGTCGTGTCACTAGAACCAGCATGAAAAGAATTTTAAAAGGAGAAGGGAACCAAATAAAATGACTAGAAATGGTGGCAAACAGAGAATTGCATTAGACTGACAGTGGAAGGGTTTAAACAACAAAACAAGCAAACTAGACTAGAGTTACAAACCTAGACGGTAGTAAACAAGCTATTATGACTAAACAAAGCAAAGTGAAAGGATAGAAGGGTTTGAGTCACAAGATAATATCCGAATTACAACCCTGAAAAAACCCGGACAACAGAAATGACACTAAAATAAACCACCAAAACTACACTCTGGTTGATCAAGAAATGGAGCGTCTTCCCAATTGCCAAGCACGGCATCTTAGCCACTGGATTGCCCATCAACATTGCTGGGACCTCCGCCAATTTCAATATCATTGACTTTATTCAACAAGTTTCCTAGAGTATTCTCATACTCTTTGTCACCATGGATCTTCCCCACAAAATGTGCACCATCATGTGCGGGTAAAGGATTCTTTGCAATGTTCTGGGTGGCACTGTCTTGGACCGCAATTACCCCTTCCTGAATCATTCTTTCTATCTCTGTTTTCAAATCCCTACAACTTTCGATATCGTGCCCCTGGGAATTGGAATGGTATTCATACCTTTTAGAAGGGTCAAAGCTTCTTGCGCGCTTGTCTACGTAATTCGGAGGAATAGGTGCAATCAGGTTATAATGCTTTAATCTCTCGAACAAACTTGCACAGGTTTCTCCTATTGGTGTAAAATTATTTTCCCGCCTTGTTTCCCTTCTACACTCTTGGCTTGAATGTGGGTTATAGGGTACTTGGAAGTTTTGTGGAGGCTGGTGGGGACTCTTCGGTGCTCGTGCTCACCCTTTGGCGCGGCTTAGTGGTTGGACAGATGGCCGGATACTGTTCGGAGGATAATGCTGAGGTAGATTTTGGGGATGCTCATGAGGTCAGTATTGAGGCCGAAAGCATTTACCAAGAACGACTACCGGACCCTGTCGTCGGTGGGACTCAGCAACACCTTTTCTATCAATGGGAGGGCTATCCCGAACGACTTGTTCGTTCCATCTGAGCCAAAATTCCCTAAAGCTTTCCTTGGGTTTCTTTTCCATCTGAGATAAGGAGGAGCGGCCTAGGACAATGTCTATACTGTTCTGAAAGTACCGCACAAAATCTTGAACCATCTCACCCAATGTATGCCACTTCTCGACATCTTGATGATTATGCCATTCTAAAGCTGCGCCACTTAGACTTTGGCTGAAGTATGTCATCAATAACTCATCCCTTCCCCCGGATCCTCTCATCTTACTGTAAAATCCCCTTAGATGAGCTACCGGATTGTCGTGCCCATCGTACAAATCAAACTCGAGTAACTTGAACCCTGCTAGCAACTGTACATCGGGAAACAAGCACAAATCCTTGTAAGCCACACTGACTTGGCCACCCAAGCCTTTCATGTTCCTGAAGGATTGCTCCAGGCTTTTTACTTTTCGAAACATCTCTTCCTGTTCCGGATCCTTAAGCGGCTTGTCAGTTTCCACCGGGAGCTCGAAGTGAGGGATGTAAGAATATGGCTCAAGTACTTTAAAAGTAGTCTCAGGAGGATGGCACTGACTGTCGTGAGCTTGAAACAATGGCTCAGTGGATGATCTTTGCAATGTGGCAGGTGGAGGCGCCACAAAGACAGGGGTGATTGGTGGAGGAGGGTTTTGTTTGGGTGGTGGAGTTTGGGGAGGATAGAAAGTTTTGTCATAATTCTGTTGGTAGAAAGGGAAAGCTGTAGATGAATTCACAGTAGGAGGCTCTTGAGACTGAGCCAAAGGTGGGATATATGTTGGATTGGCGGGATAAACTGGCACTGGCTGACCTTTAGCCCAGGCCTGATGCATCTCGGCCATCTGCTTCCTCAACTTATACATCTCTTCCTTCATTGCTTTATAATCTACCACTTCCACCTCTTTTGATGGGTCCACGATACTGGTATCTGATTCTTGGCATGTCATGTTCATTTTGGTTTTTGCCCGGGTGTTGTAGGAATGGTCTGCCAGGACGCCGACTGCCTTTTGTCCTTGTGTTGTAAAGAAGAGTTACCACTTTGAAACCACAAACCAACCACCTTTATAGAATAACATGACAAAATGAAACCATCTCGTAAGTGTTAGGCCATTTAAAATATTGGTAACAGCTTTTGATCGGTCGCATGCATCATCTCGGCCTTTTCCTTATTTCCAATTGCAAACTTTCCTTCCTTTGTTTTTCTTCTTTTTCCTTTTTTTCACGATTGCCCTTGTCTCCTCTTGTTCCTATTTTCTTCCTTTCTTGATTTTCTTTGCTTTCTTTCTTGTTTTTACGCTATTGCCTTTGTGGTTTTTCCTCTCTCTTTTTTTCTTTCTTTTCTTCTTTTTTTTTTGGTTATGGTCGAATCCTACGTGGATTTCCTACGTATCATGACCCCGCATGAATCAGACCGAGCGTAGTTCTTGCAAAATTTTGTTGTTTTTGTTTTTCTTATTTTTGTTTTAAATTGTTTTTCTTGAAGGGAAACTATAAAAGCAGATTCAAAATAACAAAATACAGACTCGATGATTAAAAACTAGATCAAGAGTGAATCAAAGCTTCACATCTTGGGGCCAGTGGGGCATCACTAGGCACTGCCGCAGGCCTACGCAAGACTGTAACTATTTAAAGAAAACTGGCCATGTAAATGGCTTATTTTGACTTAAAAAGCAAAGTGGCTATTTTTCAAAAAATTTATTTAAGAAAACAAAGACTCAGTTTTGCAAATACGGCCTTTCAGCGCTTCCGAAAGGGAGATTTTAAGGTTGTGCCCGCAAACCGATTTAAAATGACTCAGGGTGGCTGTTCTTGCAAAAACAGCCTTACGGCGCCCTTTTGGGGACATTCAGCTTATTTTTCAACAAGAATGGCGTTACCCAACTTATTGGATAAAAATTAAAATTTTGGTATTTTTTGGCTATTTTTTGCAAAAGGGGTGGTTGGACCCGATGAGGGTTGCCTACGTATCTCACATCCGGTGAGAATCAAACCAGCGTAGTTGGGGCAAATTAATGAAATATTTTAAAACAAGACTCTTTTTCATTTTTATTTTTGGCATTTCAAAAGCAAATAACAAAACTGCTTTCAAAAGCAATACTCTTTTTCATTTTCATTTTTCATGGAAAGACAAACTATTTTCCTTTTTCTATTTTTTTTTAAAACAAGACAAAATAACGACTCTTTTTTTTCTTTTTCATTTTCAACAAACAAATAAACAACCTATTTTTTCCAAACTAAAATAAAGACTCTTTTTCTTTTTCTTTTTCTTTTTCTGCGAACAACTTCCAAAAATAAAGACTCTTTTTTATATTTTTTCCTTTGCTTTTAGTAAAACAAACTATAAAAAAAACTAAACATTTTTATTTTTTATTTTTTATTTTTTTCGAAATTTCGGCAGAGTTTCGACAGCATTTGGGCATCGGTTTTTCTAAAACTAAACAATTAATTCTTTACACTGCTATTTCTCTCTTTTTCTCTTTTTCTCAATTTCACAAAATTCCCGATGTTCAAAAGCCGGTCAGCATGCAGGCCCGAGACAAATAAATGCAACACGTAAAATGCATCATGGTGGTCTTTTCATATCCGGTTACCTGTCCTAGACGGACTCAACCCCTGTGTTGAGTCTCCTAAGTCATATGCACGTGATGCAAATAAGCGTTCCTATTAAGGATCTGGCATGGAGTCAAGTTATTCTAAGTTCAAAACCTGGGTATATGTTCTAGACTGTGTACCCGAGCGGACAACTCGAGTCGAGGAGGGGGCTACGTACCGGGAACCAAAAGGCCATCCGGCTTAGTAACTTGTCCGGCCTCTTTCTTATTTCAAGGTATTGACACTAACAGAATAGGGAGTCTCAACCAGTAAGCACATCCCCAGAGGTGAGAAGAGAAGGGTTTCGGCACAGTTTATATACAGTTCAGATAATATCAAAGCGGTAAACATTTAGCACATTAAGCATGAAACATGTAGGAAAATCAGATATAACCAAATACAACAATTTATCTAAGCTCGAATTCTGAGTCCTGAACAAAATGTTCTAGATTCTTTTCCCCAGCAGAGTTGCCACAGCTGTCACACCTCCTTTTTACGCTTACTACACCCCGGGAAGAGTATAATAAAAGGAGTTTTTCCAATTAAAGGACAATCGAAATGGGATTTGTTTATTAAGAGATTCAGAGTCGCCACTTGGGAGATTTATGGTGTCCCAAGTCACCGGTTTGAATCCCAAATCGAGGAAAGGGTTTGACTTTGTATTACAGTCGCGAACCAGAAATCCGAGTAAGGAATTCTGTTAACCCGGGAGAAGGGGTTAGGCACTCTCGAGTTCCGTGGTTCTAGCACGGTCGCTCAACTGCTATATTTGGCTAAAATTTTATTTTTATACATGTTGAACATATAGTGCAATTTTAAAGTTATTTGCCGCTTTTTTCAATTATTAAGAAAGTGAACGTCGTTTAAGAACGTATTTTTGGACCACGTCACATGAAATGCACCCGGATCCTCGACACAATCTTATTCAACATTTTCGGATTTGGATTTGCGTCGCATGAAATGCACACCCGAGTTTAGGAATGTAATTTTATTAAAATCGCGTCTAAAGAGATTACGTGTTGTTATCTTCTGGGAAGGCCGTGAAATTTGCTAAACGGCCCGTCCTGAATCTCTAAGTATTTTTAATTAGGTAATTAACGAGGGCCCCGCAATTAGTATTTGGTTTGGCGAGGCTCGTCTCATTTTTATTATTAAAACTCCAACCTAAAGCAAACTAAAATTTTCTATTTATTATTTGTCGCTAAAAGGCCAATTAATTCACAAATATAAATTCGGGCCTCGAATTCAAGTCCGAATTCAAACAAAAGGGGAAACCCTTTTAGCTTGAACCCGCTACCTAATTCAAAACTCAATTTTATATTTATGAATTAATTCCCTATATGCTTAATACGATTTAAATGATTTTTTGATTTATGGATATTTGGGGCCTTAAAGGTCTGGCCCAATAAACATAATTTGGAGATGTAGAAAACTCGTGGGCCTGTGACTGATATACTCATTAGATGTGGTGAGTTCTCATTTATGTAAATCCATACCAACATTGGGCCTTTTAGCTTATGGGCTTCCGGGCCCTACTCATATTTAACGTAAGGCTGCCAGGTCCAAATACTGCAATACCTTCGATTTCTATATGAATTCCCCAATACTCAATTCAATTCACAATTGTTCCTTAATGGAAGAGTGATTTAGATTTCAAATATTTATTATTAGATGGCCGTATATTTGATTATCAAAGAGGCATACAGTTCCTACAATACTAAATTATTCAGGGACACATTATCAATACTCAAGTAACTCCTAATTTAACAATGAACTACTGCAATTCTTTGATAACAAACCAATGCTCATCAAAATCATTTCCTGTTTCAACTGTTTTAGATTTCAAAAATGAAGCTACACAGACATACGAAATTAAACTAAAATGACAACTTCCAAATTTTCACAATTTGTAATTTTAAAACAATCTATAGTCCACAGCCTATATTAACAATCCATATAACAGTTTCTTACAAATTTAAACAACAGAATAATACTAGTTAAACAGTCCAGATTTAAACAAATCAAAAGCTACATATTTCTAACTAATTATATCTTCAAGCATTCATAATGAGCATAGACTTGGAACACCACTTCATTTTATTTCAATGGACATGTACATCAGTTGTGAGGTCAAATATGTGTACCTGGCAGCGAAAATTCAAACAAGAGAAGGAGGAGGTCAGCAAGAGAATAGTAAGGTGCAGCAATGAAATTCCAGAAGCAACAGAGTTCAGGAAATGGAATTACAATCCAGAAACAATTTGAGAACCAAATGAGATGAAACTCCAAACACAAATCAACAAATGCACCCAATTGTACTCCAAAATTGGTTCTAAAATGCCCTAGAACCTCACTGGAACAAACTTAATTGCAATTCACACTAATCCGGCTCAAATTCAACCCAAATAAATCCTTAAAAGCCTCAGAATGCTTCAGAATTCAAATTTAAAGCAGAAACGAAGAAAACCAAAGCAGAATCTGAAAATTGGCAGAAATTGGCAATGGAACAGTAAATATTTTTCTGTTTTTCTGTTTTTCTCCTAAATTTTCTATTGTTTTTAGATTTTGAATGTTTGAATTTCAAATCTAGATCTGAAATCGAAGAGAGCTTTTGGGGGAAATTTTGGAGGCTGAAAACTTTCTGATTTTTCCAGGGCTCCAAACTTGTTTCACAAGGCAGAGATGACTTCCTTTTATAGGCAAGGTAGGGGAGAAACTTCAGATTTACATTTACACCCCTAGTCCCTTTTTAATTCTTTTAGTTTTTATCTATCTACCCATCATTTCATGACTTGTCACTCAAGTTACTACCACTAAAATTATTGAAATTCTATTTGTACCCCTATCAAGAAGGTTCTAGAGTATTCTTTTACCTATGCAATGCCTAGACTACCCTTGCCTTTGTTTTGAATTTAACATTTCTAATAAAACTACCCTTTTCCATGCCTAAACTACCCCTGAAACCCCCCTGAAATTACCAAACCAAACAAACCCTTTAATTGATTTAGAAATTAACTATAGTTAACCCCCATCAGCTATAACCAATCTCTAACAGGACACTCGAACAAATTATTGATTATCCTAAACTAAAACTGAATTAAACTAATTAAAACATCTAGTAACAAACCAAATAAAACTAAGAACATATTGGAGTTAAACACAACCCAAACGAGATTGATTAAGGACTTGCTGAACGAGATTTATTCTGATAATCAAAACTAAAGACTTAAAGCAAATCAAAACAAATAATCAGAAACCAACACCTAATCCGAACACAAAAACTCAGAACAAAAATTAAAAACAATGGAAGCTAGCCTAGAGATTAACAATTATGAGAACCAAATAAATCTAACTAAAGAACGACCAATCAGAACTAGACCTAAAACATTTGAATGGGACTATGCTTAAACGAATGACAAAATTAAAAACTAAGCTCAAAATCGTGTAAACATGAAACCATCATGTAATTGATTCATACTATCATGAGAGAAGCAAAAAAGAAACAGAAACGAACTTGAGCCAAGGCACTTACTGAATTTGGACTTCATACGGACGCCTTGTCGATATTGATTTCCGGTTGATGTTATTTGCCTATTTCATCAGAAATGGGAATATAACATCAACCAAACATCAAACGACTTCAAAATCTTCCCAAACAGGCATCGACTTCAATCAACCCTAAATTTGGAATTCGTTTCATTCCACTCGGATTCGAGGGATTTTGGTTAGGGATTAGTGATGAGGAAGGTCAGGGGAATATATGGTATGAATTTGGGCCAGTTTGGACAAAGTCACGACTTGGCCGAAAAACTTTCAACGGATATTCGACAAGCTCCGGCAAGACTCGAGGGGAAACAATGGCAGGAATGGAAAGATGGGAACGAGGCAAACCGGTGGTGTAAATTTGGAGTCATTTGGAGCTCCGCCGCCGCCGCCAGCGATTTTCGGCCGGCGCCGTTAGGGCAGAGGGCGGCGGAGATACGGAGGTGTTACATCGACGGCTGGAGGCAGGGAAGAGGTACGAGGAGGGAGACTGTCTGGTCTCTAATTTTGTAAAGGGGTTATTACATTTTTATGTAAACCCCTTGAACGAACCTGGACCATTGGATGACAGGTGATGAATGGCTCAGATTCGACGACGTGAAACGACGTCGTTTTGTCCTGGGGGGGCAGGCCGGGTATTGGGGTGAGCTGGGCTACTCCTGGGTCGTGTACTTGGGCTGAAGAAATGAATTAAATGGCCTAATCCTAGGCATTACTTAGGCAGCCTATGTTTTCCTTTGTTTTTCTTTTCATTTTATACTTTTATTTGTTTTTTTTTTCTTGTATTTTATTTTGTATTTTTGTATTTTTCCTGATTTTATAAAATGCAAAAATTAAAATAAAGTCATAATATATTTCAAAGTTAAACTAATTAACTCCTAAAATTGTTTGAAATCTATTCCGTGACGAATTCACAATTAAAAAAATGCAAAAGTGAACTATTTTTGTTATTTTCTTCATTTTTTGTTCTAAAACAAATTAACCCCTAATTAATCATAAAATATGAAATTAGATCCTAAATTTAACATATATTTTTGTATTTTTCATATGAATTAAAATGCACAAACTAAAAAAAATGCAATAATTACAAAAATTGTAAAATAATAAAGAATTTTTTTTATTTGAAATTTTGGAATAATTTGCTTAGGGCAAAAATCACGTGCTTACACATATCATATCTCAGTCTCAGTAGTTGTTATTGATACAACATATCATTGTTGTCGGGCTAGATTCATGACATTATATGTCCGTGATGAGATTATAGAGATTCATAATTGGGTAAGACCGAGGGCCGGAGTGAGAGTGACATTTTTGGATCGGGCTGCACGCCGCAGCGATATATTAATTATATATGTATATAGATCGGGTTGCACGATGCAGCAATAGATGGATCGGACTACACGCCGCAGCGATATATGGATTGGGCTGCACGCCATAGCGATATTGGGTTGGGCTGCACGCCGCAGCGATATAGCGCTTGGGCTGAAGGAGCCCCTCCAGAGTCTGTACACCCCCAGTGAGCGTAGTCTACTATATATATATATATATATATATATATATGGATCAGGCCGCACACCACTGCGGTTATTACATAGTGTTGAGCGATTTAGTGTGCTGAGTATTGAGCTTAGTAGGAGAGGATACGAGGCAATGAGATTGGCTACTCTGAGAGTGTGAGTACATGTATCATCTCTGAAATACATGGCATTTACATGCATACATGACATGCAGGCATAGAGATGCATTTTCCTCATGCTAGATAGTATCACGTCATTCATTACTTATTATACACGTTGATATATGGGTATAGAGAGGCACTTTATACTTGTTATTTGGAAAGAAAATGAGACATTTTATTTATTGTGGAAAGGATATTTGGAAAAATTACAGTTTTCAAACTTACTCGTCCTTTTGGCCTTTTCGGTAAGAGATTTGGGATTTCTTTCATTGAGATATTTGAAAAGCATGACCATTTTCTAGAATTGTGAACGAGCTGAGTATTTTATTTTTGAGATATCTTTCTTTTTACTTGTACTATGTTGTTATGAACTATTGTAATATTGGCATTGGACCCGATCATGTGTTAGCCAGTCACTGCTTTCAACCTAAGGCTAGATCTGTTACTTACTCAGTACATGGGATCAGTTGTACTGATACTACACATCTGCACATTGCGTGTAGATATCGGTTGATGTTGTTGTTGTACTCGATGGTTGCAGGACTTGAAGATGTATCGGTTTCCCTATTGTAGCTGCCTCGTTTGTTCGGGGTAGCCTTAGATTATAAACTCTGCTGATGTACTTTTTAAATAGACTCTGTATTTGTTTCATTGTTGCTTTGTAAACTCCATTCGTAGAAGCTCATGATTTGTACTACCAGTCCTTGGAAAATGTATAAAATTCTGTAAATTACTTACATTTAATTGTCTTGTTAATATAATTGCAATTGGATAATTAATAGTTGGCTTATGTAGCGGGTTAGGTTAGGTGCCATCATGACCAGTAGATTTTGGATCGTGACAAAGAGTAATTGGGAATTGAAAAAAAATGAAATAGAGTTGCTTATTAATGAATTTGGGAAGAAAACGTTCTACAAAAATCGCCTCTGGAGTGTTTGAGTTTGAGAAATGGTGTAAAATGAGC
The DNA here is from genome assembly GCA_026770625.1 of Nicotiana glauca. Lineage (NCBI taxonomy): Eukaryota > Viridiplantae > Streptophyta > Magnoliopsida > Solanales > Solanaceae > Nicotiana > Nicotiana glauca. The sequence goes on from MU713126.1 coordinate 31,387, forward strand.
TAAGTTCTGATTTTTCCCTCTTTTACCCTGGTGCAGGTATTGCGATTGCAAAATCATATTTGCAATTAAGATCATTGCAAATGCGAACAGTGCCCCCAGCCTGCATAAGTCACAAATGTGACAACAACATTGCATTTGCGAGGCCCTATTCCACCGCAAATGTGATCAAAGGTTCGCATTTGCGAACCTGCCCAATTCTAATGTCTAGTCACAAAAGCGATCCAGGAATGTCTACAATTGCAAACATTTCTTTGCAAATGCGAATACTGCCATGCCGAGCCCACTATAGCAAATACGGTCTATTAACTACAAAAGTGATCTCTCAAAAGCGAGCCAAATCTTGAAAATGCAAGATCTGTAGACAACACCATCAATTCCAAACTCTTCCGAAAGATGGAGACGCGAAATACCGGATGTACTAATGCCAGGCTAGGAGGCAATATATGCCTGTAAGTAACCTCCCTAACTCTCTCCAAGATCTCTAACGGGCCAATGAACCTTGGGCTCAACTTGCCCTTCTTCCCAAACCGCATCACGCCTTTTATAGGCAACACTCGGAGATGAACCTTCTCACCCACCATATAACCTACATCTTGAACCTTCCGGTCCGTATAACTCTTCTTCCCGGACTGAGTTGTACGAAGTTGCTACTGAATAACCTTAACCTTTTCCATAGAATCATGTACAAAATCAATACCCAATAATCTTGCCTCTTCGGGTTCAAACTAACCAATCATCGAACGAACATCGCCTCCCATATAAGGACTCATAGGGAGCCATTTGGATGCTTGTCTCGTAGTTGTTTTTGTAGGCGAACTCTACTAGAGGGAAGAATTGGTCCCATGAACCTCTGAAATCAATAACATAGGCATGTAACATGTCCTCCAAGATATGAACAGTGCGCTCGGACAGTCCATCCATCTCAGGATGAAACACGTACTCAGCTCAACCCGCGTGCCCAACTCACACAGTACAGTTCTCCAAAACAATAATATGAACTACATGCATCGATAAGAAATTATGGAAATGGTCATGTCATGCAGCCGGATAACCTCCTGAATGTGACTTTGACCCAACCGCTCCGAAGAATAAGAAGTCATCATCATAATAAAGTGTGCGGACTTAGTCAACCGGTCCACAATAACCCAGACTGTGTCATATTCCTCAAGGTCAGTGGTAAGCCTACCACAAAATCCATAGTAATACTCTCCCATTTCCATTCCAGTATCTCCAATATCTGAGTCAACCCACCCAGTTTTTGATGCTCATGCTTCACATGTTGCCAATTCAAACAACGAGAGACATAAGAAATAATATATTTCTTCATCATTCGCCACCAATAGTGTTGTTTCAAGTCATGGTATATCTTAGTGACACCTGGGTGAATGGAATAGCGCAAATTGTGAGCCTCCTCAAGGACCAAATATCTCAACCCATCAACATTTGGAACACAAATCTGACCTTGAAGCCACATAACACATCATCTCCAATCACTACCTCCTTAGCACCACTCTGCTGCATCGTGTCCTTCAATACGAACAACTGAGGATCATCAAACTGGCGAACCTTGATATGCTCAAACAACGAGGGCTGTGCCACTGCACAAGAAAGAACCCGACTAGGCTCTGACATATCCAATCTCACAAATCGATTGACCAAGGCCTAAAAAACCATAGTTATTGGCCTATCTACCGTCAGTAAATATGCCAAATTTCCCATGCTCTCAGCCTTCTTACTCAATCGGCTACTACATTAGCCTTCCCCGAATGATTTAATATGGTGATATCGTAGTTTTTCAGCAACTTTAACAGTCTCTGCTGCTGAAAATTAAGATCTTTCTATTTGTATTGGTGCTGGAGACTCTGATAGTCGTATAGACCTCACATGGAATGCCTTATAGATGGTGTCTCTAAATATTCAGCGTGCGAACAATGACTTCCAACTCTAAGTCATGCATAGGGTAATTCTTCTCATGAACCTTCAACTACCGAGACACGTAAAAGATCACCCTACCGTCTTGCATTGATACTGCGCCAAGCCGAATATGCAATGCATCATAATACACATTGTAAGATACCGAATTTGCAGGTAACACCAACATTGGGGTTGTAGTTAATGTATTCTTGAGAATCTAAAATCTCGTCTCACACTCGTCAGACCATCTAAAGGAGCGTCCTTCTAGGTAAACTTGGTCAGTGGGGCTGCGATAGATAGAAACCCCTCCACGGACCGATGATAATAACCTGATAAACCCAAGAAGTTCTTAATATCTATAGTTGAAGTAGGTCTAGGCTAGTTCTGAATTTCCTCAATCTTCTTAGGATCTACCTCAATGCCCTCGCAAAAATACAACATGGCCCAAAAATCCAACCGAGTCCAACCAGAACTCATACTTCGAGAACTTGGCATATAATTGATGATCCCGCAAACACTGAAGTACAATTCAGAGATGTTGCTCATGCTCCTCTCGACTGCGGGAGTAAACCAAGATATCATCAATAAAGACAATCACAAAATAATTCAGATAGGTCTTGAACACCCAGTTCGTCAAATCTATAATGGTTGTTAGAGCATTAGTCGAGCCAAATGACATCACTAAGAACTCATTGTGACCATACTGAGTCCGAAAAGTTGTCTTAGGGACATCCGATGCCCTAATCTTTAACTAATGGTAGCCATATCTTAAGTCAATCTTCGAAAATACCTTGGCGCCTAGAAGCTGGTCAAATAAGTCATCAATCATCGGCAATGAATACTTGTTCTTAATAGTAACTTTGTTCAACTCCTTCCAATCTATACACATCATCATCAATCCATCATTCTTCAGAAACAACACCGTGTGAACCCTAAGATAAGACACTAGGTCTAATGAATCCGTTGTCAAGCAAATCCTACAACTACGCCTTTAATTATTTCAACTCAATTGGGGCCATACGGTGTGGTGTGGTAGAAATGGGCTGAGTGCCCGGAACCAAGTCAATGCAGAAGTTGATATCTCTATCGGGTGGCATCTTCGGCAAATTTGTAGGAAACACCTCTGTGAACTCGCGCACAACTGGTACCGAAACCATGGAAGGAACCTCCTCACTAGAATCACGGATATAAGCCAAATATGCAAGACACCCCTTCTCGACCATATGTCGAGCCTTCACATAAGAAACGACCTTGCTTGTAGAATGGACAGGAATCCCTCTCCACACCAATTGAGGCAACCCCGGCATGGCCTATATCACAGTCTTGGTGTGAAAATCCAAAATGGAATGATAAGGTGACAACCAATCCATGCCCAAGAGCACGTCAAAATCTACCTTATCAAGAAATAGAAGGTCTACCGTAAACTCATAATTCACGATAGTGACCAGACAAGCACGATATACCCGGTTTACCACAATAGAATCCCCAATCGGCATAGACACATAAATAGGAGCACTCAAAGAATCACAAGACATCCAAATATGAAGCAAAATAGGATGACATATATAAATAAGTGGAACTTTGATCAGATAGAACTAATGAGTCTCTATGGAAAACTGGAACAATACCTATTATGACCACATCCGACGACTCTGCCTCATGTCTAGTTGGGAATGCATATAAATAGGGCTGAGCCCCACCATTTTTACATCTGCCTCTTGAATAGCCTCTAACTGGATAGCATCCACCTCTAACAGCTTGACCACTACCTCGGGTTGCCAAACCCCTTGCCTCGAGCTGGCTGAGTGGACGATGGAGCAACTAATATCAAAATCATGGCACGAGTATCCTGTTGTGTTCTGTTGCTCCACAATCTAGGATAGCACATCATAATATGACATGGGTCATCGCACTCAAAGAATCCCTCAGTTGGTGCAACTGTTGAGTATGAGACGATCCATGATGACCCGAATGACCATCATAGTAACTCTGTAGTGGGGGTGCACTAGTAGGAGCTGAAGGTGTGCTGAATACTAGCTGATACGGATGACACCCATAAGAACCACGACTGCACAAAGCACTGTATGCTACCTAAAGCGCTGACTGAATCGACCTGAGAGGATGGCCTCTACTAAATGAAACCCTACCTCCAGACGAGGCACTACTAAAAACACTTAAACGGCGAGGCCTCTTCTCAGATGTCACCTCTCTGTCCTGACCACAAATTCTCTTGATCCGTCTAGCAATCTCTACAACCCGGTTGAAAAAAATATCATCCTCAGTCTCTCTAGCCATCTGCAACCTGATACCATAAGTAAGGTTGTCTATAAATCTCCTCACTGTCTCCCTCTCAGTAGGGATCAAGATAACTGCATGGAGAAATAAGTCAATAAATTTGGTCTCGTACTGGGTAACAGTCATGCTACCCTTCTAGGGGTGATCAAACTAGCTATGGTAGTCCTCTTAAAGTAAAAGGTATTAACTTCTCCTATAATAGATGTGATAATTGATCCCAAGTGAGTAGAGGTGAACCTGCTGGTCTGCCTCGAACATAGTCCTACCACCATCTCTTGATAGAACCAGTCATCTGACACACTACGAAGTCGACTCCAAATACCCATGTTGTGCATCACCTCGTAGTAATAGTCTAAGTAATCATGTGGGTCCTCATAAGGTGTACCACCAAAATGAATAGAAAAGAGCTTGATGGACTTATCCAACCTCTTCAACCATTCTGACGACATATCGGGCCTCTCCCCGGGCTATATTGTAATAACAATATGAACTACTCTAACTGCTGGAACTGCTAGAGTCTGATATATAGGATCCATCTACCCTGGAGTGTGAGTAGTGGGAGTCCGGGCTCCTCCCTCAACACTGAGAGATAGTTGGTGCTACATGTAATGCACCGGCCTAGCCACACTCTCCATAAGGACTACTAAGTGGACTAGGGCGCCCTAGAGTATGGGTGTGGCAATTAACCCCTCTTGGAGCTGAGTTGGTCCAACTGGCACGATCTGAAAAGGGACCTCCTCCTCCTGCTCGATCTGTGGCTCTGTAATAGGTGCTACGATACGGGCTCTAGGCTGAGCTTTGCCTCGACCATTGTCGACCTTGGCCTAGTAGTGGATGAAACTTAGGGCTCCAGCTCCTGCTTGGTTATGCTTGTCCTCACCATATGCGAGAGAACAAGAGTAGAATGGTACAAACTTCAGTAACAAATAAAGTCACATGATAGAAAAAGAAAGAAGTAATTTCCTAAAGCCATATCGCATATAGAAGATAAGTACAGACCTCGCCGTACCGATCCTCCAGATTCTACTAAGCTTGCTCATGACTTGTGAGACCTAGGCAACCTAGTGCTCTGATACCAACTTGTCACGGCCTAAAATCCCAACTGAAGTGACGTTATGGCGCCTAATATTAACTTTCTAGGTAAGCCAATGTTTGCTAATTAATTAATTTAGTTTTAATAATTTATAACAGAGTAATGATAATTACTAATAGATAAACTCAAAAATTCAAATAATTATACAAATAACGCAATATTAAACTACTCCTAGAAATTGGGAGTCACAAATATATGAGCAACTAGAATACTATAAATATGGTCTGAAATAAAGTACAATTGTCTAAAACTAGATAAACGGTAAAGCATGATGGAAGGGACTTCAGGGACTCCAAATGTCGAGTAGCTCTACCTCAAATATCATGTAGGAGTTGGATTCGAGTAGTCTCCGCTACGCACAGCTAGGACCAACACCGAGATCTTCACAAGAAGTAAATAAGTATAGCACGAGTACAACCGACCCCATGTACTCTGTAAGTATCGAGTCTAACCTCGACGAAGTAGTGACAAGGCTGTGATATAACACTCACTATAAACCTGTACGAATAATGATAACAGAATACAGAAATATAGGTAAAGTAGTAAACTCGTAAAAAGGGACCCGAAGGTCAACTAACAGAGGCCCTAGAATATCATAATCTCCTAACCTTGTATCACAGTACCGAGATAAAACATTACAGCTACAAACCAATACAATATAGCATACTTTGTTAGGGCGCGCAACCCGATCCCAATATTTGACATAATATATGTTGTCATTTTATAATATATATTATTGCATGCAACTCGATTCTAATATTATATTAATATCTATTGCGACGTGTAAATCGTCCCCATTATCAACTCATTTTAGTACTATTTTGGTGTGCAACTCGTTTCCAATATCAACTCACTAACAGAAATAACTCAACGGAACCAATAACGTAATATCAATCCAAAAGGGAAATAAAGTGTACGGAACACCAAGCAACTACCAGTACAAATAGAGAATAACCAACACCTCGTGTTCATGAACCTCGACAATTCATCATTACAAGAATAACTAAAGGACTCACATAATCGGAATAACATAATAAAGTACAACAAGTAATGTAAATACAATGAAAACAAGTAAAAATATGAGACAATAAAGATATACAATTAACACAGGTACATATAAAAGGTAGAAAGGAATTGAGTGAAGAATGAATAAATCGAAACAACAACATACCCAGTAAAATCCCAGTAGTAGGGTCTGGGAAGAGTAGAGTGTACGCAGACCTTACCCCTACCCCAAAAAGGGCAGAGAGGCTATTTCTTGGAGACTCTCGGCTCAATAGGAAAAGCAATAATATCAAAAAAGAAACAAGATAAAATACATGTAACAATAAAGGATACCAGAAAGAAAATAACTACAACAAATAAGTGAAAGGACAATAACACAAAACTATGCAAAACACTAATGTGAGTACAATAAAGACCGCTAACAAACCTAATGAAACTCTAACAGTCTACCCGGTACAAGGGGGAAGAACTCTCGACTACCCCCTAGCCTACCACCCTAATGCTCGACCTCCACATCTTCCTATTAAGAGCCATATCCTTGGAAATCTGAAGTTGTGCCATGTCCTGCCTGATCACCTCGCCCCAGTACTTCCTAGGATGCCCTCTGCCTCTTCTTGTACCTGCCAAGGTCAACCGCTCACACCTCCTAACCGGTGCATCTAGGCTTCTCCTCCATACGCGCCCGAACCATCTAAGTCGCGCTTCCTGCATCTTGTCATCCACGGGAGCCACGCCCACCCTCTCCCGAATATCTTCATTCCGAATCTTATCCTGCCTAGTGTGCCCACACATCCATCTCAGCATCCTTATTTCTGCTACTCTTATCTTATGGATATGTGAATTCTTGACTAGCCAACACCCAGCCCCATACAATATAGTTGGTCTAACCACCGCTTTATAAAACTTACCTTTTAGTTTCGGAGGCACATTCTTGTCACACAGGACTCCAGACGCTAACCTCTTTTCATCCACCCCACTCCTATACGGTGCGTAACATCCCCGTCGATCTCCCCATCTCCCTGGATTATTAACCCTAAGTACTTAAAACTTTCTCTCTTGAGGATGACCTGTGAGTCAAGCCTGACTTCCACATCCGCTTCCCCCGTCATATTGTTGAACTTACATTTCACATATTCTGTCTTAGTCCTACTCAACTTGAAACCTTTAGACTCTAGAGTCTGCCTCCATACCTTTAATCTCCCATTAACGCTGCCTCGCGTCTCATCAATCAGAACTATATCATCAGCGAACAACATACACCATGGCACCTCTCTTTGGATATGGTGTGTTAGTGCATCCATCGCCAGAGAAAATAAGAACAGGCTGAGTGCAGATCCTTGGTGTAATCCCATAACCACCGGAAAAGGCTCTGAGTTTCCTCCCCCAGTCCTAACCTGAGTCATAGCTCCATCATACATATCCTTTATCGCCCTAATGTAAGACACTAGCACACCTTTAACCTCCAGAAACCTCCAAAGGACGTCCCTAAGGACCTTGTCATATGCCTTCTCTAGGTCAATAAACACCATATGCAAATCCCTCTTCCTATCCCTATATAGTTCTACCAACCGCCTGATAAAGTGGATAGCTTCCGTAGTAGAATGGCCTAGCATGAACCTGAACTGGTTTTCCGATATAGACACTGCCCTCCTTATCCTTATCTCCACCACCCTCTCCCAGACTTTCATGTTATGACTTAATAACTTGATACCCCTATAGTTGTTACAATTCTGGATATCCCCTTTGTTCTTGTATAACGGAACCATTGTACTCCACCGCCACTCATCAGGCATCCTCTTTGTCTTGAAAATAATATTAAACAACCCAGTCAGCCACTCCAAGCCTACCCTACCCATATATCTCCAAAACTCTACTGGAATTTCGTCAGGTCCGGTCATTTTGCCCCGACTCATCTTACCCATCGCACTCACGACCTCCTCAACCTTAATGTGCCTAAAATACCTAAAGTCTCGGTGACTCTCAGAGTGCCCCAATTTCCCTAACACGATGTTTCCATCCCCTCTTCATTCAAAAGTTTATGAAAGTACGACTTCTATCTTTGCCTAGTCCAGGCCTCTTCCATACAAACTCGACCATCCTCGTCTTTGATACACCTCACTTGATCCAGATCGCGAGCCTTCTTCTCTCTCGCTTTGGCCAATCGAAATAACTTCCTATCCCCACATTTGCCCCCAGTTCCTCATAGAGCCAACCAAAAGCAACAGTCTTAGCCTCTATGACAGCTACTTTTGCCTCCTTCCTAGCCTTCTTATATCTTTATTTGTTCGCTATCCTTTGATCCTCGTCGGTGCTCTCTACTAACTTAATGTAAGCCACTTTCTTGGCTTCCACTTTAACTTGGACCACGCCATTCCACCACCAGTCACCTTGGTGCCCGTCATAATAGCCTTTCGAAACTCCCAACACCTCTCTTGCTGCCTCCCTTATATAGTCCGTCGTCACTGTCCACATAGCGCTAGCGTCCCCACCACTTTTCCAGTCACCCATTTTGTTAGCCGCCCCTCCAACTCTTGTGCCTTATCCTTAGACAAATCTCCCCACCTTAACCTCGACGGGCCCGTACAAACCTCTTCTTCCTATTCATCAAAATACCGACGTCCATCACTAGGAGCCTATGTTGAGTGGCAAGGTTTTCACTCGGGATCACCTTGCAATCCTCACACAAACCCCTATCACACCTCCTAAGGAGGAGATAGTCAATTTGAGTCTTAGCCACCATACTCCAGAAAGTAACCAAATGTTCCTCCCTCTTCGGAAACATAGAGTTCACGATCACCAACTCAAAAGCTCTAGTGAAATCCAACAATGTGGTACCACCCCCATTCCTATCACCAAAGTCGAAGCCACCATGTACCTCACCATAGCCACCAGCAAACGACCCAATATGACCATTGAAATCCCCTCATATGAATAGCTTCTTCGTTGGCGGAATACCCCGCACCACCTCATCCAGCGCCTCCCAAAAGTGCCTTTTTACCTCCTCGTCCAAGCCCGTTTGCAGCGCGTAAGCGCTAATTATATTCAGAGTGCTCCCTCTAACTACTACCTTAATCACCACCAATCTATCATTCACCCGTCTTACCTCTATCACCGACTCTCTAAGCTCCCTGTCCACCAAAATGCCCATTCCGTTCTTGCCCTTCACGACTCCGGAGAACCATAATTTATACCCGTCTACATTCCTCGCCTTTCATCCTACCTACCTAGTATCCTGCACACACGCTATATTGACCCTTCTCTTCTGGAGAATCTTTGCCAGCTCTATAGACTTACCTGTCAGCGTCTCTATATTCCACGATCCAACTCTCAACTTACAGGCTACCTTGTTCCCTTTACCCCCTTTGGGCCCCGTCCCATCCCCCGACCATTGTCCAACCTCCCTCTCCATTATCCAACCTCCCTGAGGACATAAACCTACTCTGCCATTACAAACCACAGTCTCTATACCTACAAAGGTCTAAAAATGAAACGGAAAAAAACACCACACAAAACAACAAAGGGAGCAAATAGTAACTACAAGCCCACTAGACTAGTACGAAATACTACGCTAATAAAGTAATTAACATAGGGGACAGAGAAACAAGAGGTGGGAGGTACCAATTCCCGTGAATAGAACCTGGAACTCCCGCCTTGATATACTCCCGATGCTGCGAAACCTAGCGTATAGCTGCTACTTTACTGCTTGTGCGCGTGCACCTCCCAAAAATGATACCTGCAAAATACACAAACACCCACGGAACCAAGAGAGTAGGGTAGCAAAAAACCTAGAAATGAAAACTAATATCTTCTACAAATTACCCTTTAAGCCAAAAATTCGTTATATCTTTTGAGATCACAAAAAACTGAAATTAAAAGAAGGTGAATTTTTCGTCCAAATTCAGTCGAAAATCTCGAACTTGACATATCCTTAATGATTCCGGCCACCAGCTATATGTACAAATCACTGGAAAAAAAATTTTATTCCGGTGGCGTACGGAGAACTATCCACAAAAGGAAAGAGAAGAAAAAGTAATTCAAAAATTCCTAGAAAATATTTTGACAAAATCCCTAGATAAATTTTTCTAGTATTCTTGTAGTAGAAATCTATGTAAAAAAGAAAAACAAACCCCTGGTTGCAGTATTGCACTGTAAAAATCTCTGTAATTAAGAGATTGAGAATTTGATCCGAACCAAACAGAGGGGAAATAAATGCAAAAGGAGAAAATATTTGGATAAAAATCCCTAGATAAATTTTTCAAGTATTCTTGTAGTGGAAATCTATTAAAAAGAAAAACATACCCCTGATTGCAGTATTGCACTGTGAAAATCTCTATAATGAAAGACGAGAAAGGACGATGACTTGGTTCAAATACACCCTGATTGTAAATGTTTTACTGCTGATATTGACAGAAGTTACTGATTATTTCACGGAAACGGAGGTCGAAACAAGTAATAATTAAATAACATACAACAAATAAAGCATGAATAACAAGTATGGCATGAATAACAAATAAGGGCATTTAGCAAATCAAAGCATGTAACGAAGTGTAACATAAAATAAATAAAGGTAATAAGGTAAATGGCCTAACCCGCATGTTTTATCTCATGACAGTGCATATGCACTCGTCACCTTGCATATACCGTCCCCACACATAATTCATTTAACAAATAAACTAACAAGTCCTAATTCCCTCAAGTCAAAGTTAAACATGACACTTACCTCTTTTCGTAACCAAATCAACTACCAATCATGATTTTTCCTTTCGAACAAGCCTCCAAACCAACCAAATCTAACCAAATATCATTCAAATAATTCAAAATAAGCTTTAGAAACTACCCACGAATGGAAAAGGTTCAATTATTGATGAAATTAAAAAAGTCAACCCCAGGCTCGCTTGGTCACAATCTGAGATCTGGACCAAAATCCTATTACCCATTTATCCCCGAGATCTGTTTTGTGATTTATTTCTTAATCCGGCATCAATTTGAGGTCTGAATCTCAATTTATAAAATCTCTAAATCCTACCCAAAATTTCTAATTCTACCATAAAAATCCTAAATTTGATGTTAAAAATATAAAAAGTAATGGGAATTGATTAAAACTAGTAAAAGCTGCTTACCAATGATTTTTGAAAGAACGGCGCTCAAGAAAATCGTCTCTAGAGTGTTTAGGGTTGAAAAATATAGTGAAATGGGCTAAATTCCAACTTTTTCCTCTTTTATCCAGCTGCAAGTATTGCAATTGCGAATAATGTGAACTCTTGTTTGCAATTGCGCAGCTTGTAATAGCAAAACACTGATCGCAAAATCGACTAGTGCAACAGTCATGCAAACATTGCAAATGCGACAAAACCATCGCATTTGCGAAGGACATCCCCTCGCAAATACGTGGCAAATGCGAAGCTGCTCTACTCAGTAAGGTATCACAAATGTGACCCAAGGATCACAAAAGAGATCCAAGACCTTATCGCAAAAAAGAACAATTGTTCGAACGAGGCTTGCAATTGAAAGATCTCCAGCACACACAAGCAATTGAAAGGCACCAGCAGTTCATAATTATCCAAACTCATATGAAACTCACCCAATCCTCTTGGTCTCCAAAACAAACATGCACACAAGTGTATTAACATCCTAAAAACTTGTTCGCTACCTCAAATCATCAAAATAACATCAAATAACACGAACCGATCATTAAAACTCATGAATTTTATCTTTAAAACCCATTTTCACAATTATCATAACGCATCGAATTGCACTCAGGTCACCCCTGATCCCTACCAAACGTGCGTACAAATCCAAAAAATTATACGAACCTACCGGAATCGTCAAAACAACGATCCGCGGATGTTTACCAAGAATGTTGATCGTGGTCAACCTAAGTCTCATTTTAGGCAAAAATTACACTTTCTTCAAAATTTTACGTAAAAGCTTTTCAGAAAATAACACGGACCACATACGCAAATCTATAAACATCAAATGAAGCTATAAGAGATCTTGGAACACTAAAATTAATACTAGTACTGAAAACGACCTCTCGGGTCATCACATACCAGTAAGAGGTATCCTTGGTATTGGGGAAATTACAAAATACCTTAATAAGGGTACTCCATCCTCCTATACCAGAGAAAAAGTTTTTCTCTATATTCACGTATGCTTGGACAAGTTTGATAAAATACTTTAAGCATTTAAAATTTAACAGTTTTCCATATCTCAGATTAAATAAACTTCAGCTGAGAGTATACTTGTATGATTCTAGGAGGAGGATATCCTTCTAAACGATAGGAGCAATAAAACATCACTTATATTAGATTTCCTTGAGCAGGGTCGGGGATATTGACACCCTCGATCCTAAAATTAAAAATTAGGACAGCTCGGGATAGTGGCAAATGTAGCGTAGGATGTAAACAATAAGTTTAACCAAACTAATATTTTTGACACAATATATAATTTTGTATGTAAGAAATTACTTATCGGTCGTACTGTAAAACCCCTACACATAAAACAAGATTGAGAGATCAAGTAATTAACGTTTTGTTTTTTGAGAAACTGGAATGTTTTATTTATATAGACTATGTAACATCCATTACAAGATCTAGAGGATCATTACAAAAGGATGAAAGGCCATATAAGGCGGGTAAATTTCACAAATGGTCATATAACTATGACATTTTCACTAAAGTCATATAACTTTCTTTTCTCACACAAAAATCATAAAACTTTCACTTCTTTACTCAAAAAATCCTAGTGACCGGCAAAGACGATTCTCCGGTCGTTTTTTGGAAAAAAAAAAAATTCATTTTTTTCATTTTTTTAAAAAAATGAAAATAATTTTTCTTTAAAATAAAAACTGAAAAACTAAAATAAAACTAAATGCTTTAAAAAAACTGGAAAAAAAACTGA
>MU713126.1:44693-78891 GCA_026770625.1 Nicotiana glauca
TCTTCTTTTTCTTCTTCTTTATTTTCAGCTTTTACAAAAAATAATTCAATTTTTACAAAAAATAATTCAATTTTTACAAAAAAATAATTTTTTCAGTTTTTTTAAAGCATTGCTTTTGTAAAAACTAGAAAAAATATTTTTAATAAAATATTTTTATTTTTTAAAAGCTGAAAAAAATATTTTCAACAAAATATTTTCATTTTTTGCAAACTAAATAAAGTCCAACAAATATACATTTTCAAGAAATGCAAAATATTTTTCGTTTTTTAAACTAATGCACCAATAGTCCACTAATTTAGTAGAGTCTTCTTTTTTTCAGTTTTTACAAAAAAAAAATTATTTTTTACAAAAAAATATTTTTTTCAGTTTTTTTAAAGCATTGCTTTTGTAAAATCTAGAAAAAATATTTTTAATAAAATATTTTCGTTTTTTAAAAGCTGAAAAAAATATTTTCAACAAAATATTTTTATTTTTTGCAAACTAAATAAAGTCCAACAAATATACATTTTCAAAAAATGCAAAATATTTTTCGTTTTTTAAACTAACGCACCAATAGTCCACTAATTTAGTAGAGTCTTCTTTTTTTTTCAGTTTTTACAAAAAAAATTCAATTTTTACAAAAAATATTTTTTTCAGTTTTTTTAAAGCATTTCTTTTGTAAAAACTAGAAAAAATATTTTCGTTTTTTAAAAGCTGAAAAAAATATTTTCAAAAAAATATTTTTATTTTTGAAAAATATTTTTTTTCCAGTTTTTTTAAAGCATTTAGTTTTATCTTAGTTTTTCAGTTTTTATTTTAAAGAAAAAATATTTTCATTTTTTTAAAAAAAATGAAAAAAAATGAAAAAAAAAATTCAAAAAACGACCGGAGAATCGTCTTTGCCGGTCACTAGGATTTTTTTAGTAAAGAAGTGAAAGTTTTATGATTTTTGTGTGAAAAAAGAAAGTTATATGACTTTAGTGAAAAAATGTCATAGTTATATGACCATTTGTGAAATTTACCCCATATAAGGCATTTAGGTTGCTAAGTTTGGCACGTTTCCTACAGTTACTTTCACAAAAAGATTTATTTTTAGGATAAAAAAATCTCGTTGTCCTCCAGCATCCTGGACTCAACAAAGGCAGGGGTTACAACATAATAGACTAAACCATAGTGTTTTGGTTGTTTGGGTCCTTCCTGAGCTAGCATATGTACGATTTCATTTCCTTCTCTAAAGCTATGTCGGATCACCACCTCCTTGTCCTTTTGGGAGATCAAGTACCTGCATGATTGTAGTAAAAAGTCGTAAGAGGTGTTGCCTTTCTTTAAAAGATCAATTACCTATGTTCAATCAGTTTCTATTTCACAAGGCCATATGTTGTGTTGAAAAGATAAATTGTAGGCCTTTAGTCAGGGCCAGAATTTCAGCATGTGTACAACTTAGAGCCAATACTCTTTCTTGGAATCGCATGATCCATTCTCCTGCGTTATATTTTATGACTCCCCCTATTCCTACGTGATTTTGATGGAAAACTCCATATATATTTAATTTAAACCAACCAGCATGTGGTTTAAGTCATTGAGTGTTACAAACAATATTTCTTTAGGGAGAGCTTTCTCTGGAAGTTAGTAGAGCAAATTCAATCTCTTGCTTGATAACGGAAGAGATGAAAACATTATTAGAAGTATTTTTTTTCATGGCTATTATTTCTATTTAGCCAGAGAATTCAAATGATAAAAGAAAATAGTTGGGACCAAGTAAGCAGTGTAGAGGGAATGATTGGATTAGAATTTTTTAATTTGTCTACCCATAGGTTATCCTCATATTTAGGCCAATTAGTACTTATATTAAGGGATTGTCAAAATATTTTAGCAATAATACAGTGAATAAAGATATGGGGTATATCCTCTTCATTTTGGCGATACACAATACATATTTTATCTATATTCATTCCTATATGATGAAGATAGGATCTACAAGGTAGTCTATTGTGGTAACTTTTTAGGAGAATTTTAATTTGTTGGGACAATGAGTTTCCCATATCCAACTAAAGTTTTTGGAAGGAGTATTATTGGGTTCAAACAGGTTGTAACAAGAAGTTGTAGAGAATAAGTTATTACTATTGGGTTCCCAAGTCAAAAAGTCATGATTTCTTTCTATTGGTAAGCTAATGGAGTGAATCTTTTCAACTAAGTTGTTAGGTAAAATTAGTGAGATTTTATCTAACGATCAAGTATTATGAGTGATAAGGCCTTTAATAGTAAGAGAGCAATCTTTTTTTGTAATAGGGCCCTCAATGATATTTCTAAGGCTTAGGCTTTTAAGAATCCATTTTGTATCCCAAATGCCAAGGAAGGAGTTATATCCTATATACCACAAACAACCTTCTATACAATAATGCCAACCTTTTAGGATACTTTTGCAAGAAAATGATTTACGTTTACTAGGGGAGGATATATATGATTGCCTGAGAACTTTGGCCCAAAGGGTGTGAGGATAGTTTAGGAATCTCCAAGAAAAGCCTGTTAGGAAGGCTATATTTTTTGATTTAGCTTTCCTAAGGCCAAGGCATCCTATGTTTTTTTCTCGAATAGTGATGTCCCAATTGAGGAGGTGAAGTTTTCTTTTAGAATCATTTGAACAACAGATAAAATTTCTTTGAAGTTTGTCAATGATTTTAAGGATTTTTTCCGGGAGAATGATATATTGCATTACGTAATTAGGTATGCTAGCAAGGGTTGAGGAAGAAAGGGTGGTACGACCTACCATGTTAATAAAATTAATTTTCTAATTTGCTAGATGGTTTCGCATATCATCAATAATGAAGTAAAAGTCTCTGAATTTTGGAGCAAAATCTAGGATGGGGAATCCTAGGTATATTCCAAATGAAATACTACTCTTCATACCAAAGAAATTAGCGGTAGTAATTTTAATGTCTTTGGGGCATTTTTTGAAAAAAATAATTTTGGATTTGGATATGTTGATGCTTTGACCAGAGAACTTACAAAACATGTCAAGGCCAAACTTAATAGAAGTGCAAGATTTTCGATTAATGTAACTCATTAGGGTTAAGTCAGCGGCAAAGAAAAGGTGGGATAGAGGAAGGCCATTTGAGGTAATGGTAATTGGATCCCATCTTTTAATATCTACTTAAAAATTAATATATCGTGATAACATCTTCATGCATAGAATAAAAATATAAGGAGACATGGGGTCACCTTGTCTAATACCTCTACTAGGTAGAACACTTCTTGCCCCATTCACAATAACAGCCATACTAGACGAGATGATACAGGACATGTTAATTTTGACAGGTTGGAGGGATTTTAAAATATTTAAGGGTTCTAAATATGAAAGATCATTCCAATTTATCAAAAGTCTTTTCTAGATCTATTTTTAAGATAATCCTATTCTTTTTACTAGAGCTTTTTTTGAAATTTTGGATGATTTCTTGGATAAGGATCACATTATCACAAGCTCTTCTATTTTTTAGAAAGCTGGATTGGAAGGGGCTGATGATTTGGTCCAGGAATGGTTTTAACCTATTAGCTATAATCTTAGTGATAATTTTGTAGCTGGTGTTGCATAGTCCTATAAGACGGAAGAAAGATTATTAGCATTATGGGATTTAGGGATAAGGCACAAATAAGTGGAATTAATATTGGCATAAATTTGGTAGGAAGTGAAGATCTCATGACCAAAGGAAGTAATACTAGGCCCGACAAATTTTCAGTATTTTTATAGAAGAGTGGGTGAAAACCATCTAGACCAGGCGCTTTGTAAGGTTTAAAAGAAAAAATAGCATTGATAATTTCACTATTTGAAAGAGGATTGTCTAGCGCTAAGAGGTCTAAAGAGTCAAAACTGACAAAGCCACTAAAGATATTTGGGTTATTTGTAAAGCAGTGAGAAGTTGTAAAGGCATTCTCAAAAGAATTTGATCATGAGTAAGGATATCACTATGATTATCAACCCAATTTCCTTGGTCATCTTTAAAGAAGCTAACATGGTTTCTTCTTCTTCTATTAGAGGCACTTATATAGAAAAAAAAATTTGTGTTTGACCCCGTCATTGAAGTAGGAAATTCGTTATCTAAGTCTCCAATAGTCTTCTTCTAATTTTAAGATATTATTGAAGTCATTTTTTAGAGGGGATTCTAGGCTTTGGAGAAAAGAACTATAAGTATAATTGAGAGAGTTTTGGATACCCTTAAGGTGAGCCAGAATCTTTTTTTCTTTTTAGAATATCTTCAAAAGTTTCCTTACTCCACTTGGATATGTTAATAATAAAATTTTGAGTGGCTTCTAACAGGTTATTATTAAGCCAATTTTGACGTACCAAATTAACAAAATCAGGGTTTATGCACCAAATATTTTCTAACAGAAAGGGTTTACGAAGAGCTACATAAAAAAGGAGTTAAGATTTAAGAGAAAGGGGTTGTGATCAGAATATGCTTTTGGAAGATGGGTTGCTATGGCATTAGAAAATAGATTGGCCCATTCTTCATTCCCTAAAAAACGATCTAGTGTTTCCATAATTAAACCATTAAACCTTTTTCTATAGTTAGACCAAGTAAATTTGCTACTCTTATAAACTAAGTTTATAAGTTTACATTTGTTAATAAAGTTACAAATCTTAGAGGTCCTAGAAATACTAGAAATACTGACAGTTCTTCCTCCAAATTTTTCAGATGACATGGTAATGTCATTAAAATCTACACAAATATTAATTATATTATATCACATAGAATCTCTATCATGAATATTAGTACTAGCATAGATAGTGCTTAATAACCAAGTAAAACAAAAGAGAAGTACCTCTATCATTGCGTGAATTTCTTGACCCCTCCTTGTGAAATTATGAATTGTGACCACAGTATGGTCATAGAGAATGGACATACCTCCATATTGGACTTCAGAGGGAACTCATCTCGGTGAAATTAAAATTATTAAGAAGGGAATCATGTTTTGCCATTCTGGTCTCAAGGAGAGCAACTACGCAAGGCCTATGAGTGTCAACTAGATCCCTAAAGTTACGACGAAAGTCGCCATTATTAGCACCACAGACATTCCAGAAGATGATTCTAGTGGATCTCATCATCCTTGGTTAGTGGTTTGGATTGACAGTCATTTCCTCCTCCTCCAAGTTGGAGTTTGAGGTCCTCCTTTGGCATGGAACCAAGATCACTGCATGGATTCCCACAGTTGGGTCTCGTGGAGGCCTTATATCTACTGAGCATTTGAAATTAAGGGACGGCAGTTGAAGATGAATTTTTTGCTCAGCATCTCCTTGAATAGTATTCCCTCTGTTTCATATTAAATGAGGTACTTTCCTTTTAAGTCTGTTCCAAAATAAATGACACATTTCTAAATTTAGAAATAATTCAACTTTAAACTCTTTCATTTTACCCATTTACCCGTAATAAGAAGCTTTTATAGTCACACAAATATTATGGCCCTACAAACTTTTACCCCTTAAGCTTTAAGACCACAAGTTACAAAAGTTTCTTCTTTTTTCTTAAACTCCGTGCCGAGTCAAACTACCTCATCTAATATGAAACGGAGGTAGTAGTACTTTTACTTCATTTAGGTTTGCAAATTCCACACTCGATTTCATAAGTAGAGGATTTATTTCTTCCTCCTCTTTTAGGTAATTTTCTACTGGTTCTTGCACATTGGGAGGTGGTTGTTTCCCATCTGCATTGGGATGTTGTTCTGGGCATTTGCATGTTCTTTTGGTGCATGCATTTGCCAGGGAATGAAAATAGGGCTGATTTGGGAGAGCTCCTCCGGTAGGAAAAATGAAAGATCCACTGGTAGATTTTCTGGGACTTGAGGGTTTGCTTGGGGAGGAAGATTCCATTGTTGTTGAATGACTTGAATAAGATTTTGATTCATTGTTGAAGCCAAGGGATGTAGGACATTGTTGATCTACATTTTATTCATGTAGTTGTTCATGGCTAACCTTATCCCTTCCGAGATTAGTTGAGCAAGGCAAGGGGTGTTCTGGATTATAGGGACTGTATCCTGGCCATTGATGTCCATGTTAATCGTGATTGCATGACCCATTAATCCTGCTTCTAGCCAAAATAGGGGTTGGTAATTCTGGGAAAGTGGGGGAGAGGAGTAGTAAACTGTTGGATTTGGGAGATGAGGGGAAAGTAGGGAAAGGTTGTTCATTGTTGGACGGTGTTGGTAACGAAAGATTTGAAGGATTCTGTTTCTCCTCCTCGATGAAATTGGTAGTCTTGGCCTTTTTAGGAGTGACAGGGTTTATATTAGGGATTTTGTTGAGTGGAATTGGTGCTAGATAGTTCCCTAGGAAACTTTATAGTAGAACTTTTTACTTGCATTTAGTCAGATTGGGGAAGAGTAAGGGAGTTAAGACTAGTATTTATTTTATTAAGAGGTTGTAGATTAAGCAAAAGATTTTTATTAGTAGGATTTTAGTTAATGATTGAGAGCTAAGAGTGGAGGGGTGCATGCTGTTGGCCACGTGTGGCTTCAGATTTTAAAAAGTGTCATGCAAAGTGGACGTGCATTGGGTAGGAGTGATACTGTCTGATTTAGAGGTGGTGGGTTCCTCCAAAACTATAGGTTGTTACATTAGACTAAAGAATTGGTTGTTAATCATAGTTGATTTAGGGGAAAACGACTCAGTAGTGGTTTGGATTTTTCTTTTATCTTTCCCATATTGAACACGAGTAGATTTCCACGTAATTAAACTTCTGATTATTGAGATACTTACCTGTATCAGCATCATAAATTCTGAAATTTATACCTAGGACATTTTGATCTTGGGTGGGAGTTGTAGGAGATCGTGTAAACTTCCTTTTTGTCTTGGCAAAGAAGACTGTTTTCCAGTCGCTTTCCATTGGCTCCTGCTCCTGCTTCTGAATACTTTCAAGATTGGTGGGATTACCTGCTGCCTTGGCATTTTGTTTTTTAATGGAATAACGGCATTGAAGGGAAACATGGTCTAATCTCCCATAATTTTTGCACAAGAACTTGTCTCCCTCATAACAAATATCTTGCTTATGGGAACCAATAAAAATAAAAGATTTAACAGGAATATCTATAGGGATATCCACGCGCAGCATTGCATATCTTCCCCTAAGAGTAGCAGATGTGCAAGCATCAACCTTTAACAGTCTTTCTATCGTGTTTCCAATCCTTTGCAAGATTAAACCATCGTAAAATTCAGTAGGGAATTGGGAAGACGGAACCATGTAGAGAGAGGCTTTGCCTCAGAAGCAACAAAGTTAGCTTCCTATTTTTGTAATGAAAAAAGGTAGCCATTAATAAACCAAAGACCTTGGTGTAAAGCTTTCACCATATGTTCTTCTTTAAAGAACTTTACAATATAGTGGTCTGTGCCAAGGTCAATTAATGGAAAATTTTCGGAAATTTTCCACATGTCCTGGATTTTTCTCTTTAGGTCAAAACAAGACATTTATCTTCTCGTGCTAGTAGATAAAAGAAAACAACATCTATCCTTCTATGAGAAAATTCATTCCAAATCTTATTAAAAAGAAACAAAATTTATAAATTAGAACTTACGTTACAGTCCATCAAAATCAATAGAAATTTATTGAAACTAATCATTCCTTTCCATCATTTACTTTTTTTATGTGAAAATTACTATAAAGAACAACGGCAGTGACAAACGTGTTTATTTCCAACTAATTTGCAAGTTCCTCCGAGCTCACACTCATTGACACAGAACGTCCAACATTTACCATCATTATACCAGGTATACATGGACCAACCTCTGGATGATCCTGGCAACATACTGATGCATCTGCCATATTATTGCAACCTACAATTCCAAACAACAGTTAATATTTACGTACTCTATTATCATGTTAATCTGTTTGATTAGATACAAGGTTTAAAAAAAATAAAAAAAATTTTAAATTTATGGTCTTAAACATGTTACGATATTTATGTGGCTATAAAATCACCATTAAGGATAAGCAAAATTTTAAAGTTAAATTATTTTTAAATATAAATGCATCATTCTTTTTAATAGGCTAAAGAGGAAATTATATCGCATAAATCAGAATTGAAGAACTAATCACCAAGAAAAAAATTAAGGATAGATATGAAATATATATGGCTAGATTAGTGTGGTATGCTTTGCACCTTTTTATCAAATGAACTTATAATCCGATGATCTAATGAATTTCCAAGGCCTAAAGATTACAAATTTGCATGTTCTTATTAGCAAATTAAATTATCCACTCAAACATAAAAGCGGTCAGAATGAGACTATCACGACCACATTATTCCATGAATCAAACATATCTTTCATAAAAAGAATACCAAAAAAATTCAAAAAACATTGGGGGAAAAAAAGTTAAAACACATATGAAGTACCTATAATAAGAACAATGAGTGTGACAAGGAGAACTAAATTAACCCTCTTGATAGCCATGCTACAAGAAACAATTTTTTAAATCGGTGAGCCTTAATCTTAATGAAAAATGAGTTATTTATAGTGAAAAATGGCAAGAGGTCTTTGGTTTGATAATCATGTATAAGAATGCTATTATTCATAACCATCCTAGAAAAAGAAAGTAGTGCTTATTCTCTTCCCATCTTAGGCCAAAAAAAGGTAGGACGTATCTACAAAATAATAAACGAAATTAATAGCCTGCTATATTATGGATGCTTAGTCTGATCATGTGAGTAAGTCGTCATAATCACTAATTCTATATGGAATTATAATTTTAATATAAGAAATTAACCTAAATAGTTGCCCAGCTAATCGTTTAAACTAAAAATGGTGGAAATATTATATACGCATAATTCTGCATAACTGTGAATAATCAGTATATTATTTATATATACCTGTTAGGAAAAGTAAACAATAAATCCGGTCCGCTAATTATGTAAAGATCCTTTTAATATCAATGGACTACTCTATTTCTTTCTCTAATCAAAAGTATATACAGTAAGTCTAAAGCTAAAGGGAAGAATAGAGAGGGGCTCCTAGATCTGCTGACGCGGCAGATATATCTCGAAGTCTGTCATATAGACTGCCTCACTGGTAAAACGGCTGAGCAGTAGGACCTGGATCTGCACACGAAAAATATGTGCAGGAAAAGGCATGAGTACACTACAGTGGTACCAAGTAAGTGTCAATCCTAACCTCGGCCAAGTAGTGACGAGGAAGGTTAGGTAAAAGCACAGAAAGAATATAACTCAGTACACAGAAATAGCAGCAGGGGGATCTACCAGGATATCGTCCCATAGTGCCAAACGTAAATGTGCAGGGGAATCTACTGGAATACCGATCTGTAGTCCTAAAGTAAATATCCAGTACAGGGGAATCTACCGGGTGCTATCCCGTAGCTCCAAACATAAATGTACAGGGGGATCTACCGGAATACCGATCCTTAATCCCAATGTAAATATCCAGTACAGGGAAATCTACCGGGCGTTGCCCCATAGTTTCAAATATAATTGTGCATGGGGATCTACCGGAATACCGATCCGTAGTCCCAAAGTAAACATGCAACAGTTCGAAGAAAGAATCCACAGTTTTATTCGAAAATAAACAGGAATTCTATTCTAAACATGCTGCACAGAATACAAGTAAGTAGTTAAAGCAAGTGAGACAATTAAATTATATAAGCATGCTTTTCCTAAACTAAACAAGAGTCTTCATGTACAAGTATTGCTCAATTATAAGAAAACATAGATATTTGCTTAATGAAAACGGGGTTTTTCAACAATTAGCACGTGTACGCACTCATCACCTTACGTACACGGCATTCATATAACAACAGTACCAAATTCTTAGGGAAGTTTTTCCCACACAAGGTTAGGCAAGCCACAAACCTCGAACCAGCTCAATCAACTCGAGATCACGTTTTTGCCATGAGTACCCGACTCCAAATAGCCCAAATCTATTCAAATTAATTTTATAATGTATATATAACTTCAAGTAACTAATTTAACTAATTAATTCGAAGCTAAGACGCGAAATAAAAAAAATTGCTTAAAAATTGCCTCCGGGCAAATGTCTCGGAATCGGATAAAATTTATAAAACTAGAATCATTGCACTCTCACGAATTCATGCATACCAAATACATCAAAATTCGACCACAAACAACCCTTCAAATCCCTATCAAAGTCGTCAATTTCAAACCCTAAATTCCTTGTCAATTTAACCACCATTTTCCATAAATTCCTTGTCAAATCAATGAAATAACACCATATAAATGAGTTTTGGTTCTAAAAATCTTACCTCCTCGAAGCTCCCTTGAATTCTCTCTCAGAAATCTCCCAAAAAGTATTAATCCCACATAAAAGTGGTGAAATAGAGCTAAAAATCCCAAAGGAACCCTTATATAGGTTCTGGCCCAGGGTTTTCGCACCAGTGGCCCTTTTCCTCGCACCTGCGGACACATATCTGCGGTCCCAGGTGTGCATCTATGGAAATCACTAATTGCACAGGGGTCGCACATGCGCTTAATTTACCGCACTTGCGGTCTCGCAGGTGCGCTCAACCACTCGCACATGCGACTTCTGGTCTTCTAGCGTATGGCCGCATCTACGTCTGCTCCCACGCTTCTGCGATCACGTACCTACGGTCCCCAATCCGCAAGTGCGGTTATGACAGAAGTTTAGCAACTGAAGTTGCTCAAACAAACTCCCAATTCTGCCGACAACCTTCTGAAATCATCCTGAGGCCCCCGGGACCTCAACCAAAAATACGAACAAGACATATACCACTATTCAAACTTGTACCAATCTTCGAAACACTCAAAACAACATCGAATCATCAAAACACCCGTGGATTCATGCCTAAGGATTCCAAAACTTCTAATTTTCGCTTTCGATTAAAAAGTCTATCAAACCTCGTCCGAATGACCTAAAATTTTGTACACACATCCTAAATGACACAAAGGACCTACTCTAACTTCCGGAATTCCATTCGGACCCCGGTATCAAAATCTCACTATCGAACCGGAAACTTCAAAAATTTGACTTTCGGAATTTCAAGCCTAATTAAGCTACAGACCTCCAAAATACAATCCGAACACGCCCCTAAGCCTGAAATCTCCCAACGGAGCTAACGAAATTGACGGAATTCCATACTGAGTCTGTCTTCACACTGCTCCGACTACGATCTAAATTCTAAAGCTTAAGCTCTCGTTTAGGGACTAAGTGTCCCAAAACACTCCGAAACTCAAAACGGATCCTCCCGACAACTCACAATAGCATAAACAAACATGGGGAATGCAGTTAATAGGGGATCGAGGCGTTAATTCTTAGAACGGCCGGCAGGATCATTACATCCTCCCCCTCTTAAAACATTCGTTCATCCTCGAACGAGCATAGAGACATACCTAAAGTGGTGAAAAGATGAGGATAATGACTGTGCATATCCTACTCGGTCTCCCAAGTCGCCTCCTCGACCGGCTAACCCCGCCACTGAACCTTCACTGATGCAATGTTCTTTGACCTCAGCTTCTGAATCTGCCTGTCCAAATATTGCCACTGGCTCCTCAATATAAGATAGATCTTTTCCCAACTAGATTGAACTGAAATTTCACACGTGCGACGGATCACCATGATACTTCCGGGGCATCAAAACATGATATACAAGATGAAATCCTGCCAAGCTGGGAGGTAAGGCAAGCTCATAAGCAACCTCCCCAACACATCGCAATATCTCAAAATGACCAATAAACCTCGGACTCAATTTCCCTTTCTTCCAAAATCTCATAACGCCCTTCATAGGCAAAACCTGAAGTAAGACCCGCTCTCCGACCGTGTAGGAAACATCACGAACCTTCCAGTCCGCATAACTCTTCTGTTTGGACTGGGTTGTATGGAGTCTATCCTGAATCACCTTAACCTTTTCCAAAGCATCCTAAAAAAAGTATGTGCCCAATAATCTAGCCTCGCACGGCTCGAATCAACCTACCGGGGACCTACATCGCCTACCATGCAAGGCCACATACGGTGCCATCTAAATGTTGGACTGGTAACTGTTGTTGTAGGCAAACTCAGCCAGTGGCAAGAACTGGTCCCAAGAACCTCCAAACTCCATCACACACATACAGAGTATATCCTCAAGAATCTAAATAGTGCACTCGGACTGTCCGTCAGTCTGGGGGTGAATGTTGTGCTCAACTCCACCCGAGTACCCAACACATGTTGTACGGCCCTCCAGAACCGTGATGTGAACTGAGTACCTCTGTCTGATATGATGGAAACTGGAATACCATGCAGACGAACAATCTCCCATACATAAATCTCCGCCAATCATTCCAAAGAATAGGTATTACACATAGGAATAAAATGCACAGACTTGGTCAGCCGATCCGCAATCACCCAAATGGCATCGAACTTCTTCAAAATCCCTAGAAGCCCAACAACGAAGTCCATAGTGATCCGCTCCCACTTCCACTTCGAAATCTCTACCTGCTGAAGCAAACCGCTAGGTCTCTGGTGCTCATACTTTACCTGCTGACAATTGAGGCACCGAGCTATGAACCAACTATATCCTTCTTTATACGCCTTCACCAATAGTGTTGTCTCAAATCGTGGTACATCTTCGCGGCACCCAGATGGATGGAATACCGCGAACTATGGGCCTCCTCTAGAATCAACTCCCGAAGCCCATCAACATTGGGTACTCCTCAATACCCCTTCATCACCAATGTTAACATCTTTGGTATCACCATGTAGAACCTTGTCCTTGAGGACAAGCAAATAAGGGTCATCAAGCTGACGCTTCCAGATATGATCAAACAAGAAAGACCGAGAAACCAAACAAGCAAGGACCCGACTTGGCTCCGAAAGATCCAATCTCACAAACTGGCTGGCTAAGGCCTGAACATCCATCGCTATGGACCTCTCTGCTACTGGTTGATAAGACAAACTCCCCAAACTCTCTGTTCGACGACTCAAAGCATCGGCCACCACATTGGCCTTGCCCGGGTGATACAAGATAGTGATATCATAGTCCTTCAGCAGCTCTAACCACCTCCTCTAGCGCAAATTAAGGTCCTTTCTGCTTGAACAAATGCTGCAAACTCTGGTGATCAATATAAATCTCACAAGGCACACCGTACAAATAATAGCGCCAGATCTTTAAGGTGTGAACAATAGCAGCTAACTCTAGATCATGGACAGGATAACTCTTCTTATTTACCTTCAACTGTCTGGACGCGTAGGCAATCACCCTACCGTCCTGCATCAATACCGCTCCAAGACCAATACTCGAGGAATCACAATAGACAGTACAAAACCCCGAACCATAGGCAATATCAAAACTAGAGTTGTAGTCAAAGCTGTCTTGAGCTTTTAGAAGCTCCCCTCACACTCTTCCGTCTACTGGAACGGAGCATCCTTCTGGGTCAGCCTGGTCATAGGCACTACAATGGATGAAAATCCATCAAAAAATCAATGGTAATAACCCGCCAAGCCAAGAAAATTGTGAATCTCTGTAGTTGAGGATGGTCTGGGCCAACTTTGTACTGCTTCCACTTTCTTCGGATCCACCTTTATCCCTTCACTCGATACCACGTGACCCGAAAATGCCACGGAATCAAACACAGACTCGCATTTCGAGAACTTGGCATATAACTTCTTTTCTCTTAAATTCTGAAGGACTGTCCTCAGGTGTTGCTCATGATCTTCCCGACTCCGGGAGTATACCAGAATGTCATCAATAAAGACAATGACAAATGATCCAAGATATGGCCAGAATGCACTGTGCATCAAATGCATGAAGGCTGCTGGGGCATTGGTCAGCCCAAATGACATAACAAGGAACTTGTAATGACCATACCGTGTCTTGAAGGTAGTCTTTGGGATATCTGGCTCCCAAATCTTCAACGAGCACACTATAACTGATCAAATAGGTCATCAATATGAGTCAAAGGATAACGGTTCTTCACTGTAACCTTGTTCAATTGGCGATAATCAACGCACATACGCATAGAACCATCCTTCTTCTTTACAAACAAGATAGGAGCACCCCAAGGTGATACACTGGGCCGAATAAAACCTTTATCAAGCAATTCCTGTAACTTCTCCTTCAACTCCTTCAACTCAGGAGGAGCCATACGGTACGGATGAATAAAAATGGGCTGAGTGCCCAACAGCAGATCAATGCCAAAATCAATATCTCTATCGGGCGGCATGCTCAGAAGATTAGCTGGAAATACATCAGAGAAATCACGTACTACTGGGACTGAATCAACTGTAAGAGTATCAATACTGACATCTCTCACATAAGCTAGATACGCATCACACCCCTTCTCAACCATGCGCTCAGCCTTAAGGAATGAAATAACTCTAGTGGAAGTATGATTAAGATACCCCTCCACTCTACTCGCGGTACACCTGGCATAGTCAGCATCATGGTTTTTGCGTGACAATCAAAATAGCATAATGGGGCGACAACCAGTCCATGCCCAAGATAACATCAAATTCTACCATGCTGAGCAATAACAAATCGGCCCCTGTCTCAAAACCACTAAGAGCAATCAAACATGACTGATAAACATGATCCACAACAAAAGAATCTCCAATAGGAGTAGAAACATAAATATGAGAACTCAAGAAGTCCCGAGATATTCCTAAATGTGGGTCAAAATAAGAAGACACATAAGAATAAGTGGAACCTGGATCGAATAAAACCGATGCATCTTTATGACAAACCAAGGTGATACCTGTGATGACAGAACCGAAGGTGACAGCCTCAGTACAGGCAGGAAGGGCAAAATATCTGGTCTGGCCTCCCCCTCTAAGGCGGCCTCTACCTCCTCGACCTCCATCTCTAGCTAGTTGGGCAGGTGCGGTAGCAACTGGTGCTGAAATCATAGCCTAGAAACTCTGCGAAGCACACTGTGGCTGAGAAGTCTATGGATGTACACCCCTCCCTAGTCTAGGGCAATCCCTCACCACATAGCGTGTATCGCCACACCTAAAATAACCTCGCTGCTGACGTGGCTGTGGGAGTTGTGTGGTGCGGCTACTCTGAGACCCTTGAACACCTAAAACATTATGTGAAGCCTGAAATGCAAACTGAACTGGCTGACCCACAAAACCTCTACCATGTTGTACCCTACCTCCAAAATAAGGACCAATGGATCTCTCCGGTCTATGAGGCCTCCTCGCCTTCCTGTACTCTCTCTCATGGCCTCGTTTGTCCTCCCTCTCCCGGACCCATATGTCCTCTACTTAGCGAGCGATCATTACCACCTACTAAAATGGGACCACATGCCGTGTCTCCATGACACCTGGAACCTGACGAATGTGAATTTATAGCTCTGGAGTGGGGACGGCGGGAGTCTGGGTCCCTCCCCCGATCTGTGAAGTAGTTGGTACAACCTGAAGCAACCCCGCCTGAACCAATGTACCAAACATGCTCAGGAACTGTGCTAAGGTCTCTTGAAGTGCTGGAGTAGTAGTAGTAGTAGTAGTAGTAATAGTAGTAGGCATTTTAGGTGCCTGCACTCCGACTGGGGCTATTGTGGCTTGCTTGGGTGTTCTGGCTGCACTGCGTATGCGTCTTCGGCCTCTACCCCGACCTCGACCTAATGCGGCTCTAGCAGGAGCGCGGGTGCCTAGTCATCTCAGGTAGCACGTGTCCTCACCATCTGTGAGAGAATAGGAGATAGAGGTTTAGAATTGTGATGTCGAAAATCTCGCATGACAAGGAAATCAAATGAGGTGGAATTTTTCCTACCAGTTACATAGCCTCTCGTAGATAAGTACAGACGTATCCGTATCGATCCGCGAGACTCTAATAAACCGGCTTGTGATTCATGACTCATATGAACCTAGAGCTCTGATACCACCTTGTCACGATCCAAGTTCTCACTCTATAAATTATCATGACGGCACCTAGTCTCTACGACCAGGTAAGCCTATAAAATGCGGAAAAAGGAAATATAAAATACGAAACTAGCAAAATTACAATTTAGAACATAATAAAAGAGTTTAATATGCCGCTCGGAATATACAATAGCACACTTTCAAACTGGCCAAACATTTTCCAAACCCCGGAATCTCATGAAATCACAAACTATGGAAACTACAAAGTATTCTAACTCCAGAATGTCTAATCAAAAGTAAATACAGGAAGTCTAAATATAAAAGGAAGAATAGAGAGGGGCTCATGCATCTGCGGACGCGGCAGATATATCTCAAAGTCTCTGATATAGACTACCCCACTGATAAAACGGCTGAGCAACAAGACCTAGATCTGCACACGAAAAATAAGTGCAGGAAAAGGCATGAGTACACCACAGCGGTATCCAGTAAGTGCCAAGCCTAACCTCAGTCGAGTAGTGACGAGGAAGGTCAGGGCTCTACTGGTATATATATATATATATATATATATGAAATGAAGCAGTATTATTAAAGTACTAACAGTCGATAAAGAATAAAAGCACAGAAAGAATATAACTCAGTACACAGAAATAGCAACAGGGGGATCTACTAGGATATCGTCCCATAGTACCAAACGTAAATGTGTAAGGGAATGTACCGGAATACCGATCCGTAGTCCCAAAGTAAATATCCAGTACAGGAAAATCTACCATTTGTTGTCCCGTAGTTCCAAATATAAATATGCAGGGGGATCTACCGGAATATCGATCCGTAGTCCCAAAGTAAATATCCAGTACAGGGGAATCTATCGGGTGTTGTCCCGTAGTTCCAAATATAATTGTGCAGGGGGATCTACTGGAATATCGATCTGTAGTCCCAAAGTAAACACACAACAGTATCAAGAAAGAATCTACAGTTCTATTCGAGAATAAATAGGAATTATATTCTAAACATGCTGCACAGAATACAAGTAAGCAGTTAAAGCAAGTAAGACAATTAAATCACATAAGCATTTTTTCCTAAACTAAACAAGAGGCTTCACGTATAAGTATTGCTCAATTACAAGAAAACATAGATATTTGCTTAATGAAGACGGGGTTTTTCAACAATTACCACGTGTAGGCACTCGTCACCTTACGTACACGACATTCATATAGCAACAGTACCAAATTCTAAGGGAAGTTTCCCCCCACAAGGTTAGGCAAGCCACTTACCTCGAACCAGCTCAATCAACTCGGAATCATGTTCTTGCCACGAGTACCCAACTCCAAATGGCCCAAATCTATTCAAATTAATTGCATAATATAAATATAACTTCAAGTAACTAATTTAACTAATTAATTCGAAGCTAACACGCAAAATTAAGAAAATTGCCCAAAAGTGCCCCCGGACCCATGTCTCGGAATCGGATAAAATTCATAAAACTAGAATCCTTACACTGTCACGAGTTCATGCATACCAAATAAATCAAAATCCGACCAAAAACAACCCCTCATATCACTAAATCAAAGTCTTCAATTTTAAACCCTAAATCTCCAATTTTAACCACCATTTTCCATAAATTCCTTGTCAAATCAGTGAAATAACACCATATAAGCGAGTTTTGGTTCCAAAAATCTTACCTGCTCGAAGCTCCCTTGAATTCTCTCTCAGGAATCTCCCAAAAAGCTTCAATCCCGGATAAAAATGGTGAAATAGAGCTAAAAATCACGAAGGAACCCATATATAGGTTTTGGCCCAGGGTTTCCGCACCTGCAATCCTTTTCCTCGCACATGCGGACACCTGCGTTCCCAAGTGCGCATCTGCGGAAATCACTTATTGCAAAAGGGTCGCACCTGTGCTTAATTTACTGCACCTGCGACTTCTGGTCTTCTAGTGCATGGCCGCATCTACGGCTGCTCCCACGCTTCTTCGATCACGCACCTGCAGTCCCCAATCCGCAGGTGCGATTATGACAGAAGTTCAGCAGTTGAAGTTGCTCAAACAAACTCCCAATTCTTCCGAAAACCTTCCAAAATTATTCCGAGGCCCGCGGGACCTCAACCAAAAATACGAACAAGTCATATACCACTATTCAAACTTGTACCAATCTTCGGAACACTGAAAGCAACATCGAATAATCAAAACACCCTCCGATTCAAGCCTAAGGATTCCAAAACTTCCAATTTTCGCTTTCGATCAAAAAATCTACCAAACCTCATCCGAATGACCTGAAATTTGTACACACACCCTAAAGGACTCAATGGACCTACTCCAACTTTCGAAATTTTATTCCGACCCCGATATCAAAATATCACTATCGAACCGGAAACTTCAAAAATTTAACTTCGGCATTTCAAGACTAATTAAGCTACGGACCTCCAAAACACAATCTGAACATGCCCCTAAGCCCGAAATCACCCAACTGAGCTAACGGAATTCCATTCGGAGGCCGTCTTCACATTGCTCCGGCTACGGTCCAAATTCTAAAGCTTAAGCTCTCGTTTAGGGACTAAGTATCCCAAAACACTTCGAAACTCAAAACAAATCCTCCCGACAACTCACAATAGCAAAACCAAATATGAAAAATGCAGTTAATAGAAATCGGGGCATTAATTCTTAAAACGACCGGTCGTGTCGTCACATGCGCTCTCTATAGGCACAATGGTGAGATAATGCATGAAAATGAGTAAATGACAATTTGGAAATAAGGTGGGAGTTCGAGTCTCCTCAAGAGCAAGGTGGGAAGTTCTTGGAGGGAAGAATGTCGGGGGTCTATTTGGAAAAAGCCTCTCTACCCTAGGGTAGGGGTAAGGTCTGCGTACACACTATTCTTCCCAGACCTCACTAAATGGGATTATACTGGGTTGTTATTGTTATTGTTGTGACTAAATGACAATGTGTAGACAGAAAATCAAACGAAAAAGAACTTTCGTATTTTTATTTTTTTCTATTTTTACTCATTTATTTTTTGTTTCTCATTTGGTATTGAATTCACCGATCTGATAAATTAAAATTTATACTAATATTAAATAAGCTCGTGTAGCTCATTCTGGGGGACATGCAACGTGATTGGTTTCGCAAATCCTTGGGAATATCAAATGTATGACTATTTGCGAAATTATTTTGCACATATATACATTATTATTTCTGAGCCTTGTCTCAGTCTTGAGTGAGGGAGTCGATGATACATACTGAGTACGATGTGAATATACTCAAGTGGAAATTGACGCTAAAGAGGTACTTAGCCTATTGCAGAATAATAATATAACACATGCTAATCTCCTAAATGATCGCAGGCGCCTACTGAGGCAGCTACATGATCCATTAGTAGGCTATGCATACAGAGAGTAAAATAGATTAGCAAATCGACTAGCAAATACAGGAAGCTTTTTGAATGGAAATTCTATTATGTAGATTTTTGTTGAACCACCACTTTTTGTTAGTACGATATGGGATGAAGACAAGCTTGGTGTATCTACTACACGTTTGCTACCACTTTATATATATGACTTGCCAGATCGACCTGCAGTGCGTGCTACTGTAAGCTATGTCAGTAGCCATAATATTTTGGAATGTTGTAGTTGTAACTTGCTTGCTGAATCTACAAACGATATAGCTAGTAGTAGTAATGGTTTACCTTATGTAGTGCAACCTGAGCACAAAAACATCTGTACATATATGTTTGTTTAATAGAATATCTATCTTTATTACCAAAAAAACAAAAACAAAAAAAAAAATTGTCACAATTGGGTCGTGAAAAATCCTTAGTGCGCACATAGGTGTAACACAATGTATGAGATGTACGGGCCAACAGTGCTAGTTATCAAGGTTGAAGCACTGGCATGAAACGACCAACAGAATTGAAGTTAATCCTCTATAATATGGTGGCAAGCAATTCATTGATTTCGTCAATTGTATTTGTTGGGGTTAAAGTGGTGGTGTGAATGGGAAATGAGGGAAGAAGGTGAAAAGGCAACTTTAGCTTTTGTACTTTGTCCCTCATTGGTTAAAGACAAGTATTTTGTTGGGTTTAAATATAGAAGCACTTCCTTAAGCTCTTAAAAAAAGAGATAAGAGGAAGGGGCCTCGCGCCGTTGTCGTCGCTCGCTCGGCTCGGCTTCGGCTTCGGCTTCGGTCGATTGATTGATAACTTTTTGGACCATATTTTATATTAATATGACCGTTATTAATTAATTATTTCGTCTTTAATTTTTTGAATCTTCCCGCGTTAATTAAACAGCCATTTGAAAGGCTGTCTTTCACGAATAGCCACCTGCAAATATGAAAAGCCACTTTCGCACCCTTTCAATCCAAATTCGTTGGCTATAAATATCTGGCCTTTCCTTCAGAATTTTTTCACTCCGAAAAATTTCTGCTTCTTCTTCTTTCTGCATCATTACTTTAAAACAAAGTAAGTTCTGTTCTTCGTGTGGTTTGCTCCATTATTTTGAGTTCGCCGATAACTTAGTGGTTTGAAGTGCCGCTACCGCTAAGTTGGAACTTCCGTTCTATCCTGGGAAGAATTTATCCGTCAACCTTGGGCAACAGTGAGGGGATAAGATTCTTTAAGGACACACAAGAAACTTGTGGGCTCGGAACATAATTCTGTCCATTTCTGTTCTTTTTATTTTTTGGTTTCGTCACTTCTAAAGTTTTACTAACAAGCTTAAAGAATCTTATTTATATATATCAGTGTTATTCTGATTGTTAAAGTGTCTGAAACCTTCGTCGTTTACTTAACAGTTTTTGAAGAATAATCTCTTCATTCTGTTAAAATCAGTTTGAAGAATAATCTCTTCACTGTGATCAATCTGTTTGAAGAATAATCTCTTCACAGTGATAAAATCGGTTTGAAGAATAATCTCTTCACTGTGTTGTCTTGGTTTGAAGAATTAAATACTTCACCATTTACTAAATCTGTTTGTGTCATATTGACAGAAATGGCTAACGGAGAGGAACAAAGTGATTCTGCTGCGACTGTTATTGTTCCTAGCCGTCCTACTGCACCTGCAACGGCTATGCCACCAGCGGAAAAGCCGGGAAAATTTTCGGGCATAGACTTTAAGAGATGGCAGCAAAAGATGTTCTTTTATCTAACTACTCTAAGTCTACAAAGGTTCATTCAAGAGGATGTTCCAGTCGTGCCTGAAGGAACCCCTGACAACGAGCGCTTCCTTGTTATTGAGGCTTGGAAGCACTCTGATTTCCTGTGCAAAAACTATATTCTAAGTGGGCTAGAAGATGGCTTGTACAACGTTTATAGCGTCATGAAAACATCAAGAGAATTATGGAATGCTCTTGAAAAGAAGTACAAGACAGAAGATGCTGGATTAAAGAAGTTTGTGGCCGCCAAATTTCTGGAGTTTAAAATGA
Source organism: Nicotiana glauca (assembly GCA_026770625.1). NCBI lineage: Eukaryota > Viridiplantae > Streptophyta > Magnoliopsida > Solanales > Solanaceae > Nicotiana > Nicotiana glauca. The sequence goes on from MU713126.1 coordinate 65,894, forward strand.
TTGATGGTAAATCAGTTATAACACAAGTTCAAGAACTGCAAGTTATTGTTCATGACCTCCTTGCTGAAGGTACAAAACAAATTAATATTTTTATTCAAGATATTAATTATTATACTAATTATAAATTTATGATTGAAGGTATGGTCATAAATGAGGCGTTTCAAGTTGCGGCATTTATTGAAAAGTTGCCTCCGCTATGGAAGGACTTTAAGAATTACTTGAAACATAAGCGCAAGGAAATGACGCTTGAAGACCTTATTGTTCGTCTGCGGATTGAAGAAGACAACAAGGCTGCTGAGAAGAAATCTCGTGTAATAATGGGGGCTAATGTTGTTGAGGAAGCTTCAACAAGTAGAAAGAGGAAGAAGCTGTCTGGATCAAAGAATTATCCAAATAAGAAAAGGTTCAAAGGTAATTGCCACAACTGTGGTAAGGTTGGACATAAGTCTAATGAATGTCGTGCACCAAAGAAGGACAAAAAGAAAAGTCAAGCGAACATGATTGAGAAGAATGATGAAATCGACGACTTATGTGCCATGTTTTCAGAATGCAACTTAGTCGGAAATCCTCGAGAATGGTGGATTGACTCAGGAGCAACTCGACATGTTTGTGCTAACAAAGAGTTGTTAAATTCTTATGATCCCGCTGGACCTAATGAGACAGTGTTTATGGCAAACTCCGCTACTGCAAAAATCGAAGGAACAGGCAAAGTGGCTTTGAAGATGACTTCTGGAAAGATTGTGACCTTAAAGGATGTTCTTCATGTTCCTGAAATGCGGAAGAATTTAGTCTCAACATCACTTCTAGTCAAGAATGGATTTAAATGTGTTTTTGTTTCTGACAAAGTTGTACTTAGTAAGAATGAAATGTACGTAGGAAAAGGTTACCTGACAGAGGGCCTTTTTAAGCTCAATGTAATTGCCATTGATATGAATAAAATTTCTGCTTCTTCTTACTTGTTTGAGTCAAATAATTTATGGCATGAACGTTTAGGTCATGTCAATTTTAAAACTTTGCGGAAAATGATTAATTTGGAAGTACTACCTAAGTTTGAATGCAATAACTCGAAATGTCAAATATGTGTGGAATCAAAGTATGGTAAGCATCCTTACAAGTCAGTTGAAAGGAATTCAAATCCTTTAGACTTAATTCACACGGACATTTGCGATATGAAGTCAATACCATCTCGCGGTGGGAAAAAGTATTTCATAACTTTCATTGACGACAGTACTAGATATTGCTATATTTACTTACTTAATAGTAAAGATGAAGCAATAGACGCATTCAAACAGTACAAAAATGAAGTTGAAACGCAATTAAATAAAAAGATCAAAATGATAAGAAGTGATAGAGGCGGCGAGTATGAATTTCCTTTTGAAGAAATATGTTTGGAAAATGGCATTATTCACCAAACGACTGCCCCTTACTCACCGCAATCTAATGGAATTGCGGAAAGAAAAAATAGAACATTAAAGGAAATGATAAATGCCCTATTAATTAGCTCTGGTTTGCCTCAGAACTTGTGGGGGGAAGCTATTCTTACAGCTAACCAAATACTGAATCGAGTTCCCCATAGCAAAACACAATCCATTCCATATGAAAAATGGAAAGGAAGGAAACCCAACTTAAAATATTTTAAAGTGTGGGAGTGTTTAGCTAAAGTGCAAGTTCCTAAACCCAAAAGGGTAAAAATTGGACCAAAAACCGTTGATTGCGTTTTCATAGGATATGCAACAAATAGTAAGGCATATCGGTTTTTGATTCATAAATCAGAAAATCCCGACATTCATATTAATACGGTAATTGAATCGGATAATGCTGAATTTTTTGAGAACATTTATCCGTATAAAATGGAATGTGAGTCATCTAAAGAAAAATCTAAGCGACCTCGGGAAGAAGAAAAGGAAGATACATTTAATGAGGAAAATCCAAGACGTAGTAAACGTCAAAGGACAGCTACTTCCTTTGGACCAGATTTTCTGGCTTTCTTATTGGAAAATGAGCCTCAAACGTTCAAAGAAGCAATGTCTTCCTCGGAAGCACAATATTGGAAAGAGGCAGTCAATAGTGAAATAGAATCCATATTAAGTAATCATACTTGGGAATTGGTTGATCTTCCTCCAGGAAATAAACCTTTGGGTTCTAAATGGATTTTCAAAAGGAAAATGAAAGCTGATGGTACTATTGACAAATACAAGGCAAGATTAGTTGTTAAAGGATTTAGACAACGAGAAGGTCTTGATTACTTTGACACATACTCGCCGGTAACAAGGATTACATCTATTCGGGTGTTAATAGCGTTAGCCGCCGTGTATAGCCTTCAAATCCATCAGATGGATGTAAAGACGGCCTTCTTAAATGGGGATTTAGAGGAAGAAATCTATATGGAACAACCTGAAGGGTTTGTAGTTTCCGGAAAAGAAAAGAAGGTTTGTCGACTTGTGAAGTCACTTTATGGATTAAAACAAGCACCAAAACAATGGCATGCAAAATTTGATCAAACAATGTTGTCAAATGGTTTCAAGATCAATGAGTGTGATAAATGTGTTTACATTAAGAATACTCCAAATCAAATTGTCATTGTTTGTCTATATGTGGATGATATGTTGATAATGAGTAACGATATTGCTAACATAAATGCTACTAAGCGCATGCTTACTAGCAAGTTTGATATGAAAGACTTAGGAGTTGCCGATTTAATTTTGGGAGTTAAAATCCTACAGACTCCTCAAGGTCTAGCTTTGTCTCAATCTCATTATATTAAAATGGTTCTTGAAAAATTCAAGTATTTGGACTTTAAAGAAGCAAAAACGCCAATTGATTTAAACCATATTCTTGTAAAGAACAAAGGCGAAAGCAAATCTCAATTGGAATATGCTCGAGTGTTGGGTAGTTTGATGTACATTATGAATTGCACACGACCAGATATAGCTTGTGCAATAAGCAAGCTTAGTCGATACACAAGTAATCCCAACCATGCTCATTGGATAGCAATGAAACGAGTTTTGGGATATTTAAAATATACTCAAAACTATGCGTTGCATTACAATAATTATCCCGCAGTAATTGAGGGATATAGTGATGCAAATTGGATCACCGGATCAACTGAAACAAAATCCACAAGTGGATACGTTTTTACTATTGGTGGAGGAGCAGTGGCTTGGAAGTCATCCAAACAGACATGCATCGCTCGTTCTACAATGGAATCTGAGTTTATAGCTTTAGATAAGGCCGGTGAAGAAGCTGAATGGCTCCGGAATTTCTTAGAAGATATTCCTTTTTGGCCCAAACCTTTGGCACCTGTATGCATACATTGCGACAGTCAAGCAGCAATAGGAAGGGCAAGGAGCGTTATGTATAATGGAAAATCTCGTCACATTCGACGAAGACACAATACCGTTAGACAACTACTCTCTAGTGGAATTATCACAATTGACTACGTAAAGTCAAAAGATAATGTATCGGATCCGCTTACAAAAGGCTTACCTAGAGAGGCAGTTGAAAAATCATCAAAGGGAATGGGACTATGGCCGAGGACAAGTCACTATGGCGGTAACTCTACCTAGAAGACTGGAGATCCCACGATCTAGGTTCAAGGAGATCAAACAAAGTCATTAGTGACAGTCTAACATTGTCAAATAAAATTTTGGTCCATTCTCGTGATGCAGACAATGTTCAGTACCAAGGATGAAGCGTTAAGGCTTTTTAATGATTTCTAAGTTTGATATAGGGTATATCAAATAGTGTATCTATGGGATAACACGTTTAGGAATCACCTATATAAGTGTGAAGTGTAAGCCGCTTCAAAGAGAATGTAGTAAAGGCCAGTTCTCTATGCACTTATGAAACCAGGCAGTGTTCATGGCTAAAACGAACACAACAATGAGAACTAAAAGATGGATAAGGATTATTTGTGTGACATATGTTGTCTAGGTATACACTAAAGCTCGACGGTTCAAAGATATCAAACCTACCGATTGACCGAGTATATCCGATATATGTTCACTACGGAAAGTTCAAAGGGAAACCTACTTATCCCGATGCAATTAGTCCTTAGTTGCGAATCACACAAAATTTTTCATGCATGTTCATCATTCCCCATTCATGTGGGGGATTATTGGGGTTAAAGTGGTGGTGTGAATGGAAAATGAGGGAAGAAGATGAAAAGGCAACTTTAGCTTTTGCACTTTGTCCCTCATTGGTTAAAGACAAGCATTTTGTTGGGTTTAAATATAGAAGCACTTCCTTAAGCTCTTAAAAAGAGATAAGAGGAAGGGGCCTCGCGCCGTCGTCGTCGTCGCTCGCTCGGCTCGGCTTCGGCTTCGGCTTCGGCTTCGGCTTCGGCTTCGGCTTCGGTCAATTGATATGATTGATTGATAATTTTTTGGACCAATAAAATGAAATTAATTAATTAAATATTAATATTTTATATTAATATGACCGTTATTAATTAATTATTTCGTCTTTAATTTTTTGAATCTTCCCGCGTTAATTAAACAGCCATTTGAAAGGCTGTCTTTCACGAATAGCCACCTGCAAATATGAAAAGCCACTTTCGCACCCTTTCAATCCAAATTCGTTGGCTATAAATATCTGGCCTTTCCTTCAGAATTTTTTCACTCCGAAAAATTTCTGCTTCTTCTTCTTTCTGCATCATTACTTTAAAACAAAGTAAGTTCTGTTCTTCGTGTGGTTTGCTCCATTATTTTGAGTTCGCCGATAACTTAGTGGTTTGAAGTGCCGCTACCGCTAAGTTGGAACTTCCGTTCTATCCTGGGAAGAATTTATCCGTCAACCTTGGGCAACAGTGAGGGGATAAGATTCTTTAAGGACACACAAGAAACTTGTGGGCTCGGAACATAATTCTGTCCATTTCTGTTCTTTTTATTTTCTGGTTTCGTCACTTCTAAAGTTTTACTAACAGTATTTGGGTATGTTAGTAATCCGTGTTAAAAAGCACAAAATCAGATAAGCAATAAAACGATAGCGCAATAAACAAAAATAGAAAATTTTGAGTCCACGAGTTTATTGGATGTCCTTAAGGAATTTAATCCTCTCATTATTGTTCAAGGTTATTAAATCTGAAGCCAAAGCCGAGTCGAGCTAAAACGATGCAAGGCTTGGTCTTTTCTCTACTCTTTAAGATCTAGAAAAAGTGCTTTTATATATAAGCACGAGAATTGACTTAGTAAAAGAGAACAATTCAAATTTTTTATTTGCCTCCAATTTTTTTTTTCTCTGTTTTCGTTCAGACCTCTTTTATTTACTCCCTCCGGTCCACAATAAGTGTCCAATTTACTTTTTGATTTTGGTCCAAAATAAGTGTCTAGTTAGGTAATCAAGAAAAAATTAAATTTGTTTTTACTCTTTTACCCTTATGTGCATATTCCTAAAAAAAATTCTCTCTCATCACATTAACTTACTAAATAAGGGTAGTTTAGTCATATTAGGTAATTTTGTATAGGATATAGTATTTTCTTAATGAGCGTGCTAAAAGTAAATTGGACACTTATTGTGGACCGAAGGGAGTAATAAATAAAATCCAATATTGTATTCTTAGAAAATAACGTAAAGTGCGCAACTTTTCAATAAAGCATTTTTCCTTGTTTCTAGTTGAAAACGTTTAATTAATTGGACCAAGTGGATTCAAATCTAATAACTAGATCTCTAGCTTCTCTTGCCAAATGAAAAAAAGGGAATAACATCAATCATTTCTTCATTACGCATAGATGAAATTAAAACATACATTATTATAGTTCATCAAATGAATGGAAATATACTAATCATTATTTCCATCATTTATATTTTTTATTATAAGGTGAAAAGTAAGATGCTAACAATTGCCAACCAATTTGCAAGTTTCCCCGTTTTCACTTTCGATGCAGTAAATATAACGTTTTCCATCTTCGTATGAATCATCATCTACACCAGGTATACATGTATTAAGCTCCAGAAGCTAATCAAGGATTTAAATTGTACGGGTTCAAACTCATTATATTTAAAGTTATGAATTTATATATGCTATTCGTTTCTATTTAAAATAATTTTTAGACATAAATTTATACTCTACATCGAAAGTAATAGATTCAGATGAACCCGGCATTGGTACATTGGATCCACCCCTGCGAAGGTGATCTTTGCAGTCACAAAAGTCTTGCCTTACTATTGCAACCTTCAAAACAATAGATATTTTGTTATAGCAATGTGAAGAACATACACATAAATAAAAATAGGGACAATTTCAGAGACCCTCTCCTAGGTTTGATTTCATAACTCTAATCTCCCTTGTAGTTTATAATATTACGGTTACGTTTTTTATTGTAATTTTCTTGAAATAATTATTTAAACTATTTATCATTGATATAATTGGTTTACGTTAATAATAAATAGCTTAAATTCCTACAAGAAAATCAAATAAAGAAGGTAAGTATAATATCGTAAATCACAAGGAAAATTAGTGCTATAAAGTCAATCCTAAGGGAAGGTGTCTAAAATTATTCCATAGAAGTATCAATAAGTGAGTGTTTGGCTAAGCTTATAAGCTGGTCAAACTAGCTTATAAGCACTTTTTGACTTATCTACTCGTTTGGTAAAATTAAAAGTTCTTATAAGTTAAGTGCTTTAAGCCAAAAGCCATAAGTTGGTCTCCCCCAACTTGTTACACCCCGTAAGTTTAACAACCTTGATACCATATCATATATATTTGATATGGTATTTTGAGTGGAAATTTTTGTAGCAAAAAAAAAATGGTTTGAAAAATATAATTTTATATTGTTACTAATATTATTACTTTCGTATATGTTTTAAATTATACACATAATATGAGAAAAGTTTATGAGATTTTCTTTATTGTAAAGATATGAATAATTTTTTTCACAAGAAAAGAAGGTTATCTTTTTTCTTTACTATTTTAAGAATTAAGCATATGAAATTTTCTACTCTTTATATGAGATTACGGAAAAAAAATTAAAAATTGAAAAAATATGTGCATTTTATTTTTGTATGGATGTTTTAATGAAATAATAGCGTATGTATTTATTTTATATGGTACCACATGACCGTAATAGTACGATGTATAAAGTGTATTAAAAATAAGTAAAATTTTAAGTAGTTTGAGATAATTTTTAATTATCCGGGTAATTGATGTAACGACCCGGCCGGTCGTTTTAAGAATTTACGCCCCGATCCCCTATTAACTGCATTCCCCGTATTTGTTTCTGCTATTGTGATTTGCCGGGAGGATTTATTTGGAGTTTCAGAGAGTTTTGGGACACTTAGTCCCTAAATGAGAGTTTAAGTTTTAGAATTTGGATCGTAGTCGGAACAGTATGAAGACGGCCTCGGAATGGAATTCAGTTGGTTCTGTTAGCTCCGTTGGTGATATCGGTTTTAGGAGCATGTTCGAATTGTGTTTTAGAGGTTCGTAGCTTATTTAGGCTTGAAATGCCGAAAGTTAAATTTTTGAAGTTCCGGTTTGATAGTGAGATTTTGATATCGGGGTCGAAATAGAATTTGAAAGTTGGAGTAGCTCCGTAATATTGAATATGACGTGCTTGCAAAATTTCAGGTCATTCGGACGAGGTTTACAGACTTTTTGATCGAAAGCGTAAATTGAAAGTTTTTGAAATTCTTAGGTTTGAATTCGATGATGATTTGGTGTTTCGATGTTGTTTGAGATGCTTTCAAGATTGGTATAAGTTTGGATAGTGGTATATGACTTGTTCGTGCTGTTGGTTGAGGTCCCGGGGCCTCGGGATGATTTCGGATGGTTAACAGGAGATTTTGAGTTGGGTTTGTAGCCGAAGTTTTATGGATGCTATCATAACCGCATTTGCGGTTGGGAGGCCGCAGGTGCGACTCCCGCAGATGCGGAAGCAAGCCGCAGAAGTGGCCAAGAGGTGAGTCAGGTGGAGCCGCAGAAGCGGGCATCTGGACGCATTTGCGATGGCGCAGGTGCGATAGAGTGACACACGTGTAGTCCACACCTTTAAGTAAAAATCCGCAGGTGCGGTGGGTTAGGCCGCAGAAGCGGAAAATGGACCGCAGGTGCGGTATCCCTGGGTCAGAGAGTATATATTTCATCCTTCGCGATTTTTAGACCTTCTTCACATTTTTAAAACGGTTTTCGGAGCTTTTAGGGGGATTTTGAAGAGGGAACTTCATTGAGGTAAGATTTTTGAACATAAATCTCGTTCCTATGGTGTTATTTCATTGATTAGGCTTGATATTTATGAAAATTGTAGGTAAATATTGAAGAAACGAGGGGTTGGTTAATTGGAGAGTTTGAGTGGTAATTTGAGGAACCATTTGAGGTCCGGTTTTGGTGCTCTTGGTATGGCTGAACTCGTGAGAGTGAGGATTTCGAATTTGTAAATTTTACCTGATTCCGAAACATGAGCCCGGGAGCGTTTTGGTCATTTTTCCTAATTTCGCGTATTAGTTTAATTAGTGGAATCAGTTACATGAAGTTTTCTTTACATTATGCAATTGATTTGAATAGATTTGGGCCATTTTAAGTCGAGTACTCGTGGCAAGAGCGTGGTTTCGGGTTGATTTTGAGCCGGTTCAAGGTAAGTGGCTTGCCTAACCTTGCGTGGGGAACTCCCCTTAGGATTTGGTATTGTTGATATATGAAATGTCTGAAGTGACGAATGTGTACTTGTGCTAATTATTGAAAATCGGTTTTTATTAAGTAACTATAAATGTGATTTCTATTCCTTGTTTATACTGCTTGTAATTTAAGCGTGCTGTTAGCTTAGGGAAGCATGTTTAATTGACTTTATTGCTTTACTTGCTCAAACTACCTTATTTGGATTACGTGCAGCATATTAGGTTAGAAATACATGTTTTACCTTAGTATGAAATTAGAATTGAATTGAGTATTCTTCGTTTTGATGTTGTGTGTTTACTTTGGGACTGCGGGATGGTATCCCGGGAGATCCCCCTGCCTATCTACTTTGGGACTACGGAATGGTATTCTGGGAACATCCCCTGCACTTTTATATTGGAACTACGGGACTGCACCCAGTAGATTCTCCCAGTACTGGGTATTTACATTTTGGACTATGGATCGAGATTTCAGGTAGAAACCTCGTGCACTATGAGTTGGACTACGGGACGGTATCCAAGGAGATCCACTGGATATTTATGTTTGGGACTACAGGACGGTATTCTGGGAGATCCCCGTGTTATGTCGAGGAAGAGGCAAACCCGAAAATAAAGAAGATAAAGAACACCAAATTTTAACGTGGAAAATCCTTCAAATCGAAGGTAAAAACCACGGGATCACAAAGATCCAAAAAGCTCTACTATAACAATAATAGGGTTACAAAAGTTCTCCAAATGGACTACACAACAAGGGCCAAACACGGAGTAACAATAGCAACAAGAGCAATAACTAATCAATTGAAGAAAGAGTATAATCCACAAAATGAAGCTTTTGTTCAAGGCTCGATATCAGATGCTGCGAGCCTCCAAATCCGATCTTCACCGTTCAAATCCAAGATCAAGATGTACAAACACTAAACCAAAATTTCAGCCCGATCCAACGGTTAGCAAATCATAAAACGTGATTTGAAGTTAGCTGGTCGGAATAAAAATCTGCAGCAAATAAATACTTTTCTTCTCTCTCCTCTCTTGATGAAAGCTCTCTCAAAACCCACTATTATGTGCTTAAGTCTTTCAAAGACTTGTATCAATGAGCATAGAATAATTCTCCAAGGTTGTCCTATTTATAGATCATGAGTGATGCTTTCTCTTAAAGCCAAAACCCACTCAAAATAGGAATAAACCGAATCCAATTCCAAATAGGATTGGAAACCAAAAGAGAATAGGATTGTGCCATTGAACCTTTGGCTGGACAAAATAAGTATGTGCCCAGCAAACTTCTCCTCCAGCCAAGGGGGCAAATGTGTCTTCAAGTAGAGGAACTATTGACAGGCTTCATGCCTGCCAATTTTTTACAAAATTCATGTTTATCTGCATCCACCGCCTTTGTCAGCATATCCGAAGGATTTTCATCTGTGTGTATCTTCTCAACCTCAAATAATTTCTCTTCCACAACCATTCTTATCCAATGATACTTTCTATGTATATGTTTGGTCTTAGAATGAAATGTGGAGTGCTTGGTGAGATAGATAGCACTCTGATTATCACAAAATAAGATGTACATTGGCTGCTCAAAGCCAAGATCATTAATAAACTCCTTCATCCATAATATTTCTTTGGCACCTTCTGTGACAGCAATATATTCGGCTTATGTGGTGGATAGAGCTATGCACTTTTATAGCCTAGATTGCCAAGAAACAGCTCTCCCTGCAAAAGTGATCAAATAACCGGAAGTGGATCTTGAGTTATCAAGATTGCCTCCTAAATCAGAGTCTGTGTAACAAACAAGTTCAGGCTTGCCATTGCCAAAGCTCAGCTTCAAATCTGCAGTACCTTTTAGGTACCTTAATATCCATTTTACTGCATCCCAATGTTCTTTTCCAGGATTAGAAAGGAATCTGCTAACAGTACCAACGGCATGTGTAATATCTGTTCTAGTGCAAACCATAGCATACATCAAGCTACCAACGGCAGAAGAGTAAGGAATACGAGATATCTCCTTTTTCTCTTCATCAGTAGATGGACTCTGACTAATACTCAATTTGAAGTGTTTAGCAAGAGGATTACTAACCACTTTTGCATCTGTCATATTGAACATCTTGAGTACCTTCTCAATGTATTGATTTTGGGACAAAAATAACTCCTTTCTATCTCTGTGTCGGTGGATTTGAATGCCCAAGATTTTCTTTGCTGGCCCCAAGTACTTCATCGCAAACGATTTGCTCAACTACTTCTTAAGGACTGCAATTCTGGATTTATTCTTTCCAACAATAAGCATGTCATCCACATAAAGCAATAAAATAATAAAATCATCATCAGAGAACTTTTGGAAGAATACACAGTGGTCTGAAGAAGTTTTCTTGTGCCCTTGTTCTTCTATAACAGATTCAAACTTCAAATACCATTGTCTTGGAGCTTGTTTCAATCCATATAGGATCTTTTTCAATTTGCAGACATAATTTTCTTTTCCCTTAGTTACAAAACCTTCAGGTTGCTCCATATAAATCTCCTCATCTAAATCACCATGAAGAAAAGCAGTCTTGACATCCATCTGCTCAACCTCTAAATCTAAACTTGCGGCTAAGCCCAGAACCACACGAATAGAAGACATCTTCATAACAAGGGAGAAAATTTCATCAAATTCAACTCCCTTCTTCTGGCCAAAACCTTTAACAACTAACCTCGCCTTGTACTAGGCGCAGAGGTATGGTTATCTTGCTTTATTCTGAATATACATTTGTTAGATAAAGCTCTCTTACCTTTCGGCAATTTCACTAACTCATATGTGCAATTCTCATGGAGTGACTTCATCTCATCGCTTCGATCCAATGATCATTGTGATTATCTTGCATGGCTTCATCATAATTCTCAGGTTCTCCCATGTCAGTCAAAAGTACATACTGTTGATACCCAAATTTTTCCTTTGTATTTTTATACCCAAAATACTTCCAAAATAGCATATATAAGTATACCAAAACGGTGTTGGCATTTTAATGATTTTTAAACCAATTTATTGTCTATTTTTATACCATAAAATACGATAATTATTCCTAAAAAACTATCATTTTGGTGGACAATTTATTTTTATTCTCATATGTACATCAAAGTATAGCTAACATGATTTTTGCATATTTTTACAAATTCGTTTGGTATTTTTTAAAACTAAATTGCATATAATTATAATATTAGCCTCTTTAAGATTTTATAGTATTTTATAATTATAAAATTGGTTTCAGTATTTTTAAATTAATATTTATATATCATTAACTGATTCAGTACCTTTAATTTAATTTCAAAATCATTTCTATCATTTTATAAAATAAAAGGAAAAAACTGGCTATTTAAGTTTTGGCCTCATTTCATTTCAATTATAACCCCAGTTCCATTTTAATTTTAGCCTAAAATCAACCCAATTTGACCGGCCCCAATTTCAATTTTAACCCGACCCCCCGATCCAACTATTTAACCCGCCCGGATTTCTTTTAATCCTGGCCGTTGATTCTTTTGATCAATGGCCATGATCACTCATTTCCTTTTTAAACTCACCTAACCCAACCCTAACCCCTCATTTCTCTCTAACAGCCTCCTCTGAAATCCCTCATCTCTCTCGAACCCTCTCAACCTCTGAAACCCTAATACCCACCTACCTCCCCCCCTTCGACTTCAAACCACCGGAATCTATGGCTAATCTAACCATGGACGACCTTTACTCATCATCTCCTTCTCCCACACGCTTGCTCACTGAAGATTCGAGGCTAGACCTCAAAGGTCTTCATCCAGACCTTGGTCGATTCGAGATTCTTTGGCCGTTTCTGGCCTTGCTCCGGCATCTCTTAGCCTCTTCAGCCTGGATTCGACTTTATCAGCTCAGATCCGTTCTGGTGACTTCCAAGCCTTTCTCGTCCTTTAGGGTTCTCAGAGACCCTAGCCTAATCGAGGTTCCTTTTTCGCTTATTCGTCTAGATCTATGCTGGGTGTGCCATTTTAGAGTTTTTCCCCAATTTTCCCTTTTCAAAACTGTTCGAATCCTATTTCTAGGGTTTTCTGAAAATAGTTTCTAAATGTTTCTGATTCTTTTACTCTTTTTATGTGTGTTCATGCTCATTGTTTTAGCTTGCTCTTGTGTTTCTTACTGGATCTTTTACGGAGATTCTTTTACCTCTTTGTTCATATGTTAGCCTAGTTTATTGACTTATTTTTTGCTATATGTGTTCAAGCTCATGCTTTAATTTTTGTTTCTAAAGTTCCGTTGATCATGTTCTTGCCTACCTTTGCTTTAGCATTCGCGGTTTTCTCTTGTTTCTGTTTGTGCATGCCTGCCTATCTCTGTGACCTTTTTGTGACATTCTAGAACTTGCACGTCAGGAATTTTGGGTTTCTTTTGAGGTTTC
>MU713129.1:6456-24754 GCA_026770625.1 Nicotiana glauca
GTTTGTAGCTATTTTCCTCTCATTTATCCCCTCAGAACTCTGTTTCTTCACTTGCACTCTCTCTTAGACTTAAGTTCTACCCCGCTCTTTTGAGCCTTGCCTTGGGACCCATTGAGCTCCTTCTGAACTTGGACACTTGAGGGATGACCCTTCCACACTGTACTTATCCCTATTTTGGTAATACAATTTGGGTGTGAGTACTGCCCGGAGTCCCATTGAGGCTCTTAGGGAACTTTGACACACTCAAATTAGAGAAAGGTTTTGGATCAATGATCTTTGAATTGGTCTATATCATAACTCAGAGAAGAAGCAAGAATCAGGCTTCCTCTGGTTGTATTTTCTTTGTACTTTGGATGTAATTTATTATTTTTGGTTTGTAATAAGTTGTAATGAACATTTGGGATCGGTTAGTAAAAAAGGATGGGTAACTATGTAATTCCACCTAGAAATTATGCATATAGAGTATTATAATTCTACACATTGAAACTATCACCTAGAAATCATGCCTATAGGGTCCTATAATTCTGCATTATTCAAACAGCATTTGGATACCTTGCCTATGAGTTTTAAAATAAGTTATGCATTTTAGACCTCATGCTTATAAGGTTCAAAGCAAGTTATGCATTTAGATATCATGTTTATAAGTTTTAAAACAAGTTCTGCATCCAGATGCTACGTCTATAAGTGTCTAAAATCAACAACGTGTAGAGGACATGCCTATAGGAGTTTTTTTAAAAAATAAACCTGATTCGCTTCACTCAATGTTAGATATAAAATCAACAATAGTATATAGTATCATCTGGAGAACCTATAATCAATCTGTTTAATTCTGCATCTCTTCTCTTTATCCAAGTTTCTCACTTAATGAATTTTAGCCAGCATGCCTATAGGATCCTAAATAATTCATTTCGAGTTTTTTACTATCTTATCACCTTATAAATTCAGTAGATATCATGTCTATAGGATCCCGTCTTAATACTTAGGCAAACCTTAGAGTAATAACCATAAACTGAATCTGTTCTATTAATAAGTACAACCAGCAGGCAGGTCTAAGTCGGGCTTCCTATCTGAGTTATGTAATAAACCAACCTGCCCCAACTCTTAAACTCTCTCATATTTGGTACTTAATCAGACCTAAATAGGGATGGGCATAATACCGACCGAACCGAAAAATCTGCTGAACCGTGAATTTTGATTTTTTGGTTTCGGTTTAATCGGTTTTTCTGTCAGTTCACGGTTTTAAAATTATTAATTTTTGATTTTTCGATGAGGTTTACGGTTTTTGTGTTTCGATTTTCGGTTAAACCGAACTTTTGTTACTTTGTTTATCACAGTACTTGGATGGCTTCCGATGATAATTGATTTATGATCTCAGAAAGAAAAAACTGAGTTGACTAGGATTGTGTAATTGTTTACTCTAGCTTGCAAAGGAAGTTGCCCTTGGATATCTGGAGGGATTAATTCAATTGGTTAGATTGTGCCTGTTAGAGGAGCATTTGAAAACCATAAGTCTCAAAGTCAAGAAGCTTTTAGACGGTTGACTTTATGTTGAGTGCTTTGATGTGTGGTTGGAATATCTAAATACTCCTACCAAATATTTTGTTATCCAAAAGGTTTTGTAGTTTTGTACAAACTTAACTGACAAAAAGCAGCAGCAATTTTACGGAATAGACTATAGAGCTTAGAATGATTCTACCGTTTGAACTTTGAAACCGTGTGAATGATAGTTACTGACTTACTGTTTCGTTTCAACCTTTGGAATTATTTTTGGATTCCCTACCAATAAATACAAGACTACAACCGCTTGAAACCAAAAATATAAATAAAAAATAACCCAATCAAATTTTAAAAAAAAAAATCGCAACGAACTGTAAATACTTTGGTTTGATTCGGTTATTAATATTACAAAACCGAAAACCGATAAACCGAACCGTATTTTTATAATAACCGACTGAACCGACCGATGCCCACACTTAGACCTAAACAGTATGTGAAAGTCATAATAATTATATGCTTTTCTGTTCAAGGAGGTATACCTGAGCCTCTACTCGTTTATATGTTTTCCCCACAATATGCAATATGTGTTTTGTATGACGCCTTAGAGTTTTACCTTTTGAAACCTTAAAAAAGCCTAACATCCCTCCCTTTTGGGATTAATAGTCCTAAATTGCCTCCGGGACTGACAGGTGTGGGACGGGTAATGGCATGAAATAAGTAGTCGAGATCAATCCGCACTTTAAATACCTTAACGGGTTGGGAAGGGTAGATATGGATATGATGAGCACGCGATAATGTCATGTGTAGCCCCTCATTGAGGAGTGATTATCGGACATTGCGTAGGGTGATCCATATTTTTAATAAACCTAGGACCTCCCCCCACCCCTCCCTTCCTTTATTCTTCACTCTTTTAGCTTGTAACTCTTTATTTTAAAAATCAGCTTTTCTAATTGCCCTTTTCAACCTCCTTCACTTTCAAACCTTTATGTATTGAAATCCTTTCTTATTTGAGCCTTATTTGTTTACATGTTGATTGCACCTTAATTCACAATAATTGTCTGGTCGTAAACCACACTAGTGGATTCTGAGTGGTGCCTAACACCTTCCCCTTAGAATAATTTCAAGCCCTTACCCTATCTATAGTTATTCAAATCAAACTCTTTTGGTGTCCTAATGCACCCCAATCATTAGGTGACGACTCTTCAAATGCAAACCTAGTTCCCAAAAGGAACGAATCCCTCCAAATCATAAACCCGATTTCGCGAGAAAAAGGGGGCGCGATAGCATGGCGACTCTGCTGGGGATTTTTTTTAGGCTTTTACCATTTCAGACTATTATTGTGAATTTATATTTCTTTACGCGCAATTATTTGTTTATTTCTTTTAAGAATTCAATTTCCTTTTCGATTGCAAAACTGACTTGTCTCCTTTTTTCTTTTCTCTACTACTTTCCTTTAATACTGCTTTAGATTATGAAAATCTTGTACTTACTGCTTTTTAATATGCAAATACATGGAAACATGCCTTTAATTATTGCATAATCATGCTCAACATCATATTTCACTCGTACCAAATAAATCATATAGCAACGCTTATAATGAGTGATTGCGTCCTTTTGATATTATCACCCCCTAAATTCGAAAAAGGCATATTTGCAATAAAATTAGTCGATCAACGGTGTAGTCGACGGTTCCACGCCTTTCCCCCTTGAGTTGTCCTCTCAAGTGTACCAGTCTAAATCCCTCAGAGAAACCTTAATCTGTTTAACTGTTCATGCATCATGGTCAAACCTAGCCGAGTCAGTTATGTTGTCCGCATAATGACTCTTTAAGATAGCCTTGTCCAAACTCCATTGGGTTTCCCTAAAACCCAAACAGATATCATCACGTTCTGTGAATTTATTTGGATAACTAAATGCTTTTATTCCAATTATTGATATTCAAATAGTCGAGTTCGGTAGGGGTAATGCCCTAGCCCTTTGTCTTGCAGAAATATAAGGCACGAAGTCTCCAGATTCGGCATGGTCACCAACATCCACCCAAAACTGCTAAGTTGGTTGAAGGATTTTCACTCAGTGATCAGACTCGTGTCTGGAAATATTTGGGTAACCTACCTTCTCTCCTGGAAATCCAACCCAACAATAAGATCATAGACACTGCTACTTTTTTCTAGGATTACGAGAGGTCCATGTTCCGCTTTGGGGATATTGAAATGACACCCTCACTAGAAGAAATAGGAGGATTGGCCAGTATACCATGGAAATCTCCGGGTTTGTTAATGCCTGAGAACCGCAAGAGCAGGGGTTTCCTCAAAATGATGAGTTTGAAGAAGAATCCAGAACTGTCATGTCTGAAAGACTCCTATATCCCTTTTGCTTATTTGTACGAAAGGTACGGTCACACAAATCCTACCATACCTATCCTGACAAGTTTTCCATCACATCATTGGGCCATATTCACCGAAAGGTCTTTGTATTCATGTTTTGCTTCCTGGGATTGATCGTGTTTCCAATGAAGAAGGCAAGAATCCACACCAGATTATCTATGGTAACTAAAACTCTAATGGAGGGAATTGGCGAGCAACCACTCAGCATCGTGCCCATGATCATTGTAGAAATATACTGAGCCCTAGAGAGGTGTCAATAGGGAGCCAAACATTTTGAAGGCTACAATTTTCTACTTCAACTTTGGCTCGTGGAGCATCTCCAAAAAAGTGAATACCAACAAGAAATTCATCAAAGGGACTGGGATGATCATATCATTTTTCATCATCCAAAGAGAATGAATTACATGCCCAACATGTTTGCCCAACCGGTGAATGCTAGAAAATGGGTCGAACTCTTAGAAATTCTGACTGAGGACCGGGTACAATGGATGTTCGAATGGTTTCCAACTGAGGAGTTCATTTCCCGATCCAGAGATGCACCTTTCTTGATACTAATCGGCTAAAGAGGAACGTACCTCTCCGGGTTATGATACAAGCGGGTAGGAAGCAGGTTGTACCCAGGGTCGATAAGATGAGTCACTTCCGGGCTGACTTCCAGGATGACGATAGTCCTTACAAGTGACAGGCTCAGCATATGTGGCACTACAAGATTTTCATGGGAAGGGATACCATCGAGCCAGATCGATACCACGCTGATTGTGCTCCCTATTATTCAGGCTGTTTGGAGGATAAGCATGATGGTCTGGGCTAACTTGGGTATATTCGAGGCCATAGGATCATAGATGAAAAGGCCGAAGCACAGGTCAAATACAATCAACTATGCAAGAGGATCTGGGAATGCGAAAGCGAGCATCGTGAGATACAGGAAGCCAATCAAAAACTAATTGAGGAATGGAAGGATAGGATATCAGAGCCAACAAACGACTGGGATATTTGGAGTGCGGTATAGTGGAGTTGGAGAAGAAATTTATCAAGAGGGTCGAAGATTGCCAGAATGGTGAAGGAAATGAAGGCGGACATCTAGCTAGAGCCTACCTGCTGCTGGGACTGCGCGAGTTAGGGAAGTTGTTCGATGGAGCCAGGGATGCCGAATCTGGGGAAGGTCCTTCTGGGACCAAATAGATAGGAGTTTTCATTTTGCTTTATAAAATGTAATAAGGCCAATGGCCACTAGAAACTTTTATTTCTTGTTATTTAGTGTCGATTTGGAATTCGTCTACCTTTTTATCAATAAAATGAGGCATTTAGCATTCCAAGTTCTCCAAATCAACTTGTCGCTAGGCCTACCTCGGGCTTAAAGAGTTCCATAAATTAGGACACGCTTTACATTCCCACACTATATTTTTAAATATTGCAACATTTTTATATAACCCTCACTAACTTGTTACCTTTTGTTTTTACATTTTGTTTATTTCCTCTCCCCAAAGGTTAGCTCGTGCACTCTGGCAGCATCATCCTATTTCACGAGATCCAGGGGCCCTCCACCTACTCCTCCTCTTAGTCCTGTCAGAAATAAGAACAAAGGGAAGATGGAAGATTTGAACAACGCCAGAAAGGAATACTCAACCGAACGGGTAGAGGTCACTCATAGTCACAGTACTTTGGTTCCCAAGGAAAATGCATCCTAATTAGAACAAAAGCTACTGAAATTTCAAGAAGAACTTGACAAGGTTCGAAATCTGGCAAATCTTTCATTTTCCCTCACCACTCCAGACGTTAATTTCCTAAATGCTCAGAACCCTACAACACCACAAAATATCCCAAAGCAACCAAGCTATCCTGCTCCTTATCACCACTGCAACACCTGTCGTACCTCAAATAACACCCCACTGCTCATCCCAGAACTCTACAAATGACCACTGCCACACCAAACATAATACCCCTATCTACGTGGAGACTATACCACACTCCACCCAGCCCATCTCAAGAACACCTGAGTCCAATGATAAAGACTTACTCATCAGAAACCTGGCCAAAGAACTTAAGAAATTGACTAGCAAAATTCAAGGCGTTGAAGGGAGTAAGGTAATTGAAGGGCTAAACTACGAAGATCTTTGCATACAGCCTGATGTCGAATTTCCCGAGCGGTACAAACCTCCTAAGTTCGAAATGTTTAACGGAACAGGGGATCCAAGGGTCTATTTGAGAACATACTGTGACAAGTTGGTTGGAGTAGGAAAAGACGATAAAATCCGCATGAAGCTTTTCATGAGCTTGAAGGGAGATGTTTTATCTTGGTACATAAGCCAGGATCCAAAGAAATGGTCGAACTGGGTAAGTATGGCATCTGATTTTATGGACAGATTTAGGTTCAACACGGAGAATGCACCGGATGTGTTCTATATTCAAAATCTAAAGAAGAAGCCCATAAAAACAGTTCGTGAGTATGCTACTCATTGGAGGTCTTAAGCTACCAAGGTTAGAACCGCCTTAGAAGAATAACAAATGAACAAATTCTTCGTCCGAGCCCAAGACCCACAGTATTATAAGAGGTTGATGATAATCGAGGGCCACAAATTTTCTTACATTATCAAGATGGGAGAAAGGATCGAAGCGTGCATCAAAAGTGGTATGGTTACGAATTTCGAGGCCTTACAAGCTACAAACAAGGCCTTACAGTCAGGTGGTATGTCTAAGAAAAGGGACGTAAGAGCCGTAATGGTGGCACAGAGAACCAATCTCCCATCAAATACCAAGCCTTCCCAATGCCTCTACTCACATACCAGCTTACTCCAAACTACCAAGCACCCTTTCCCTCTTACCAAGCTCCACCACCCACTTATCAATCACCTCCCACATATCAGCCTACTTCACCCAAATATTCCCAACCAACGCATGTTTACCAAGCCTACAACACTCAACCACTTACTACCATTCCCCTCCTCCGTCCCAAAACTTCCCTAGACCTCGACCAAACTTTGACCGAAGGCCCCTAAAACAATATACATCTATTGTTGAAGCTATCGACCAGTTGTATGAAAGACTCAAAGCTGCTGGTTACGTCACCCCTATACCTACTTCTCCAGAGAACTTTTCTCAATGGGTTAATGTAAATAAATCTTGTGTATGCCATTCCGGCATGAAAGGACACACCATTGACGAATGCCATTCTCTGAAAGATAAGATCCTGACTTTAATTGATAACAAGATTATTGTGGCAAAGGAACCTGCTCCAAATATCCAAAATAACCCTCTACCAGACTACAAGGGTAGAGGCATTCACATGATTGAAATAAAGGATGATTGGGATCCCAAGGGATCGATCAGTTTGATCACAGAAAGGGACAACCCAAAGAAGCCAATAGTCACCCTTAATCCGATCATAGTCCAGATTCAGCCCCCCTGGGGATGCCGAGGTAAATATGTCCATGCCACTTGAGTTTGAAGCACCATCCTCTGCAAAGACGCCAATACCAATTGAGGTCAAATTCATGTCTCCAGCAAAGGCACACACACCAATCGAAGTTGCAGTTTTATCGCCCAAGGTGCATGCTCCGATCGGAGTAAAGATAGACACGCCAATTCAAGTGCAATGTCGGACATAACATCATTCCATAAAAAGGCTATACCATGGGGTTACACAGTCGAGGCAAGAAGGAAAGGAAAGTTTATGTTCGTAGAAGCTGTTACGGCACAAGGTATAATAAGAACTGGTAGGGTTTATACCCTGGAACATTTGGCTAAGTCAATCAAGCAAGCCTCTAGTCGGCCAACCATCACCGAGATCGGGCCAGATAATCTATAGAGAAAGATACAAGCCAAGGAATACTCGGTCATTGATCAGTTGAACAAAACACCGGCACAAATTTCTATCCTTGCTTTGCTACAGAATTCTGATGCACACAAGAATGCCCTGTTAAGGGTGCTGAGGGAGGAATATATGCCAAGAAACATCACCGGTGGAGAGATGGCTAACATGGTAGGACAGGTATTGGAAAGTCACAATATCACTTTTCATGAAGATGAGCTGCCACCAGAAGGGTTGAGTCACAATAAAGCATTGCACATCACCGAACAATGCGAAGATTATTTTATCACCAGAATCCTGATTGATAGAGAATCCAACCTCAACATTTGTACATTGGTAACACTCAAGACATTGGTAAAGGGACTACATGAGATCAAGGATGCGTCCATCAATGTATAGGCTTTCGACGGTTCCCAAAGGTCCGCCATTGGGAAAGTTAGTCTATGTTTGCAAATGGGGCCTACTTGGTTCGATGTTGACTTTCAAGTGATAGACATGTCGGAATCTTACAATCTGTTGTTGGGATGACCATGGATTCATGCAGCTAGGGCTGTGGCATCAACGCTACATCAGGAAATGAAGTTTGAGTGGAATCACCAAGAGGTGATCATTCACGGCGATAGTAGCAATCCCATATACAGTCGCCAGACAATAGGAGGTAAAAGAAAAATAGGTGGGGAGACCTATCACCACATCTAGAGAGTCAACGCTGTTGACAAGGACTAATAGTGGGACAACAAAATTGAAAGCATATTGAACTAGAGCGGATACGAACCTGGCTAGGGGCTTGGAAAGAACTTCCAAGGAATCGCGAAGCCTATAAAACTAAAGAAACATGGCACCACCTTCGGTCTGGAATATGAGTATACCTGGAAAGAATTCGATGACTGGTCGCCACCATGGAGCATTCCTTAATATCCATTGGAGTAGCTAATACCACGCTCGGAACAGACTTTCCAACCGGCCGAAGTTATCTATGGATCAGAAGAAGAGGAAGCAATGGCAGTAGTGAGAAATTTATTCCTGGAAGACAATGATATGGATTGTTGTGTCATTTTCAAGGAGGAGGGGAAGGAAGGACATTCTATACAGGCTGTAAGCAGAGGAGCATGCCTCAATAACTGGACCATCAGAACCACCAGAGCGCGGCGAGCCTCGGGGTAGCAAGGTTGAACAAGCATCATGTACTATCTTTTATTTTTTACTAGTTAAATTTTTCTCTCGCATTTTAAATTTTTGCAATAAGATCTTTGATGTTAAAATGTTATGGAATTTATCAAAGCATTTCTATTTTCCCTTTAAATCAACACTCATATTATTTTCTCTCATTACTTTACTTATACAACATTATTATTACTTGTCTTGATGAACCAATGACTGTGACATGCAATGAGACAACGCAACAAACAGACGTTGATACAGAAGAAGATGACATACCGGAAGAGATTATTAAGGAGTTAAGAATTTTGAAAATAGGCTGAAGTTTAACCTGGACGAGACCAAAATTGTTAACCTGGGGATGAAGAGAATGTAAAAGAAACACGAATCAACGTTCACTTATCGTCATCAGAAATGAGGGAATACACAGAATTTTTAAGAGAATATGAGGAAATATTCGCATGGTCGTACGATGACATGACTGGTCTGAGTACATCTATTGTGGCACGCAAACTGCCAACTGATCCTACATGCCCACTAGTAAAATAGAAGCTCAGAAAGTTCAAACCTGATATGAGTTTGAAAATCAAGGAAGAAGTCATCAAGTAGGTCAAAGCTAAAGTTCTCACGGTAGTTGAGTATCCGACATGGTTAGCTAACATTGTGCTGGTACCAAAGAAGGACGGAAAGGTTAGAGTCTGTGTCGACTACCGGAATCTCAATTAGGCCAGTCTGAAAGATGACTTTCTTTTACCAAACATACACATCCTGATCAACAATTACGCCAAGAATTAATTGCAATCATTTGTCGATTGTTTCGCTGGTTATCATCAGATCTAGATGGATGAAGAAGATGCTGAGAAAATGTCTTTCATTATGCCGTGGAGAATGTACTGCTACAAGATGATGCCGTTTGGGTAAAAGAATGGAGGGGCCACCTACATGAGGCATATGCTTACCATTTTTCATGATATGATACATAAGGAGATCGAGGTTTACATAGACGATGTTATCATCAATTCCAAGAAGTCCATTGATCACATGGAAGATTTGAGGAAGTTTTTCAATAGATTGCGAAGGTACAACCTAAAACTGAATCCCGCAAAGTGGGCATTTAGGATTCCTGCTGGAAAATTACTTGGGTTTATTGTGAGCCTCTAAGGAATATAATTGGATCCATCAAAGGTCAAGGCCATTCAGGAACTTCTACCGCCAAATAACAAAAAGGACGTGATAAGTTTCTTGGGAAGACTTAACTATATCAGCCAGTTCATAACACAGTCTACGGTCATCTGTGACCCAATCTTCAAGATGTTGAAGAAGGATGTCGCCACCAAATGGACTTATGACTGCCAGAAAACTTTCGACAGAATCAAGGAATGTTTATCAATGCCACCGGTCTTGGTCCTGCCTAAGCCAGGAAGATTCTCTACTACTCTACATCACAGTGTTAGATGTGCCTTCGATTGCGTCCTGGGGCAACATGATGAAACGGGAAGGAAAGAGCATGCCATTTACTATCTCAGCAAGAAGTTCACTCCGTACGAAGCCCAGTATTCTCTGTTAGAACGCACCTGCTGTGTTCTGACTTGGGTATCCCAGAAGCTGAGACATCACTTTTATGCATATACTATATAACTCATATCAAGGATGGATCCTTTGAAGTACATGTTTCAGAAGCCCATGCCCACTGGCAAGCTGGCCAAGCGGCAAATCCTGTTGAGTGAATTTAACATTGTTTACGTAACTCAGAAAGCAACCAAGGGACAGGAACTAGCAGATCACCTTGCCGAAACCCCCTTGGTTGGAGAATACAACCCCCTAAAGATGTATTTTCTTAATGAAGAGGTATAATTCATAGGAGAAGACATTGCAGAATCCTATGATGGCTAGAGAATGTTTTTTGATAGAGCAGCAAATTTCAAAGGAGTCGGCATAGGAGCAGTCCTACTATCATAAACCGGTCAGCATTATTTGGTGTCTGACAAACTCAAGTTCCTGTGCACCAACAATATGGCTGAGTACGAATCCTGCATCTTAAGGCTCAAGATGGCTATTGACATGAACATTCAAGAATTGCTAGTGATCGGAGATTTAGACTTGCTTATACATCAGGTATGAGGAGAATGGGAGACCAAGAAATCTAAGATACTCTCGTATCTAAACCATGGCAGGAACTGGGGAAGAGGTTTATAAAGACGGAATTTCAGCATGTTCCCAGAATCTAGAATGATTTCATCGATTTATTGGCTACCCTGTCATCCATGATACAATACCCGGATAAAAACTTCATTGATCCCATTCCAGTGAAGATCCACGATCAGCCAGCTTATTGTGCCCCTGTTAAAGAACAAGCAGATGGAAAGCCTTGGTTTCATGATATCAGGGAATATTTGAAAAGAGGAGAATACCCGAAACTTGCAAATCCTACACTCTTCGGAGGCTTTCCAATAATTTCTTCCACAACAGAGGAATCCTATATATGAGGGCTCCTGATTTGGGGCTACTAAGGTATGTCGATGCAAAGGAAGCAACCGAGCTGCTAGAAGAAATCCATGCCGGGACCTGTGGTCCACATATGAACAGTTTTGTCTTAGCAAAGAAGATCCTCCGAGTTGGTTACTTTTGGATGACTATGGAGACAGACTGCATCCAGTATGTCCAAAAATGCCACTGCTTTCAGATACATGCAGACATGATAAAGGTACCTCCGAATGAGCTTAAGGCAACAAGTTCATCATGGTCGTTCGTTGCTTGGGGAATGGATGTTATTGGACCAATCGAGCCTGCCGCTTCCAACAGGCACAGATTTATCCTGGTTGCAATCGACTATTTCACCAAATGGGTCGAAGCAGCATTGTATAAAGAAATAACAAAGAAATTCATGGCAGACTTTGTACGCGACCGCATTGTTTGTTGGTTCGGGATTCCAGAGTCAATCATTACTGATAATGGATCCAACCTCAACAGTGACTTGATGACAGCTATGTGTGAAATCTTCAAGATCAAACACAAGAATTCTACAGCCTACAGGCCTCAGATGAATGGAGCTGTAGAAGCGGCCAACAAAAATATCAAGAAGATATTGAGAAAAATGATAGAGAAGCATAAGTAATAGCACGAAAAGCTATTATTTGCTCTATTGGGGTATCGCACCACTGTCCGCACATCAACTGGGGAAACCCCCTATATACTGGTTTATGGTACAGAAGCCATCATTCCCGCCGAAGTAGAAATTCCTTCCTTAAGAATCATGTAGGAGGTTGAGCTCGACGATGCAGAATGGGTGAAGAGTCGTTACGAGCAGTGGCACTTATAGATGGAAAGAGAATGAATGTAGTTTTCCACGATTAGGTTTATCAGAATAGAATGTCCAGAGACTTCAACAAAAGATTCAAGCCAAGATAGTTCGCACCGGGGCAGCTGGTGTTAAAGAAAATTTCCCTGTATCAAGAGGAAGCCAAAGGGAAATTCTCTTCCAACTGGCAGGGTCCACACATGGTTCACCGGGTTCTGATTGGAGGAGCCCTTATACTCACAGAAATGGATGGAGAAGTTTGGCCAAAACCAATCAATTCAGATGCAGTCAAGCGCTAATATGTGTAATCTAATGCTTTCCTTAAGTCATTTCAAAGTTTTTCTCATTTTAAACATGTTCTACTGTGTTTTTCATGTTGTTCTTCTACTAGAGTATGCATGTTAAAAGTCTTAGTCCTCTTTGAACTTCTGAATTTATTTGTTAGTATCCTTTGCCCGATTTACTTGTTTTCATCTCTATACTCGATTAATGGTGAAAACCCTTGATTTTGGGGTTCATTCGAGTTTCGAGATTGTTTGCTATGTGATTTACTTCTTAATCATGCCCCGAATTCGATGGGTTTCAAAACCCTAATTCTTTGGGACCTATTCGAGTTTCTGAAGTGGCTTCATCTATTGCTCGATTGAATTTCTAAATCTTTTATTTTTTTATATGATTCTGATTTCCTGCTAAACTCTATAAGGTCTTTTACTTGACTCTTTGGCATGCTATTTGATACTTTCTCTTCTCTGTTACGGAGTAACTAAAATTGACCTATGTGACTACCATGCTCATTAGCTACTGACTCTGTGTTTGCTACTATATGACGTTTCTCTTTGCCCTAAATTCAGCCTTGCATGCTTAATGCGTATATACTCTTTTATATGTTGAATTTCCTTCTGAAATGACCTGCAATTTTGGGATTTATTTCAAACCTCCTTGAATAATTTTGATTGCATTCATGTGTTAAATGATTGATTCTTTCCTTGTTTCGCCTTATTGATTTCCCTGTTTCATGGGTTGATTTGAAAACCTTCCTTAGAATTTCGATTCCTCTATCTCTGACTTGGTTTATTTGTTTATTCATGAATCAATAATTTCGAATCCCTAACTCCTTGATTTACTATGTACTGATTGCCTCTATATTCTGCAACTTTACTTTTTTTCTTACCTTATTTGGTTAACCGAGTCTTTCAAAGATTCTTCCATTAATTAAACTCCTATGTATTTACCCCTAATTGCCTACTTTGCACAAGATGTTTACTTGATATCCTTCCTTAAATGATTTCTGTCTATTACCGTTTAAGTTTAAACTCCTTAATTAAAGGAAGTTCTTATACTGATTGATTTTAATTGGTACACAGTCCTATAATTATTTTTTTGCCTTATTTTGTACCTGTTTTCAAACTATAAATACCTTGATCCCTCATTAACACAACACACACAAACATTCTTAATTTCTGAACTCTCACTCACACTCAAAAATATTCTTTCTTGTTACTTGTACTGTGGCCTGCCTTCAAAGTCTTGTTACCTGCTTTTACTGTATTTTACTTCTCTTAAACTGGTATGTTCTGATTAATATTCCAGCATTACAACAATGTGTTTACTTAATGCTTTTACTTTCTTGCCTGCCTACTGCTTGTATTTAATTCAGTACTTATTCTAGCATGCTATAATTTCCTTATGCATGTCTTGAATTTATCATGCATCCCAAACCCCCACTCCAATGTGTTCAATGCTTATGGTTTGTTTGAGGCATGACAGTATTGCATATTACTACCCATGACTCAAGCTTGATCACTGGGATCATAACCTCTATGTTTCTCTGCTATTGTGTTTTGGTAGGCTTATAGGCATGCCAGTATCTTCTATTAATATGCATGCCCAAAGCTTACCCCTGCCTAAGTATAGAATCTTTGCAACTTCCCAACCCCCGGCCCCTCCCAAACCCCTTTGTATGAAATTATCTACTTGTTTATGGCTATTTCCCTCTCCTTTATCCCCTCCGAAATCTGTTTCTTAACTTGCACTCTCTCTTAGACTTAAGTTCTGCCCCCCTCTTATAAGCCTTTCCTTGGAACCCATTGAGCTTCCTCTGAACTTGGACACTTGAGGGTTGGCCCTTTCACACTGCACTTGTCCCTATTCTAGTAATATAATTGGGGTGTGAGAACTGCCTAGAGTCCCATTGAGGCTCTTAGGGAACTCTGACACACTCAAAATGGAGAAAAGCTTTGGATCAATGGTCTTTGAATTGGTCTATCTCATAACTCAGAGAGGAAGCAAGAATCAGGCTTCCTCTAGTTGTATTTTCTTTGTACTTTGGATGTAATTTATTATTTTTGGTTTGTAATAAGTTGTAATGAACATTTGGGGTCGGCTAGTAAAAAAAGATGGGTAACTATGCAATTCCACCTAGAAATCATGCATATAGAGTATTATAATTCTGCATATTGAAACTACCACCTAGAAATCATGCCTATAAGGTCCTATAATTCTGCATAATTTAAACAGCATTTGGATACCCTGCCTATGAGTTTTTAAATAAGTTCTGCATTTTATACCTTATGCTTATAAGTTACAAAGTAAGTTTTGCATTTAGATATCATGTTCATAAGTTTTAAAACAAGTTCTGCATCCAGATGCTACGTCTATAAGTGTCTAAAATCAACAATGTGTAGAGAACATGCCTATAAGAGTTTCTTTTTTTTAAAATGAACCTGATTCATGTCACTCAATGTTAGATATAAAATCTGCAATAGTATATAGTATCATCTGGAGAACCTATAATCAATCTGTTTAATTCTGCATCTCTTCTCTTAATCCAAGTTCCTCACTTAACGAATTTTAGCCAGCATGCCTATAGGATCCTAAATAATTCATTTCGAGTTTTAATTTTAGCCAGCATGTCCTAAATTTAGTAGATATCATGTCTATAGGATCTCGTCTTAACACTTAGGCAAACCTTAGAGTAATAACCATAAATTGAATCTGTTCTATTAATACGTACAACTAGCAGGCAGGTCTGAGTCGGGATTCCTATCTGAGTTATGTAATAAACCAACCTGCCCCAATTCTTAAACTCTCTCATATTTGGTACTTAATCAAACCTAAGCAGTATGTGAAAGTCATGCTAATTATATTCTTTTCTGCTCAAGGAGGTATACCTTAGCCTAAACTTGTTTATATGCTTTCCCCAATATGCAATATGTGTTTTGTATGACGCCTTAGAGTTTTACCTTTTGAAACCTGTAACAAGCCTAATATCCCTCCCTTTTAGGATTAGTAGTCCTAAGTGCCTCCGGTACTGATAGGAGTAGGACGGATAATAACATACAATAAGTAATCGAGACCAATCCATGCTTTAAATACCTTAACGGGGTGGAAAGAGTTGATATGGATATGATGACCACGCGATAATGTCACGTGTAGCCCCTCATTGAGGAGTGATTACCGAACATTGTATGGGGTGATCCATATTTTTGATAAACCCAAGATGCCCCTTTCCTTTATTCATTACTCTTTTAGCATTGTAACTCTTTATTTTAAAAATTAGCTTTTCTAATTGCCCTTTTCAACCTTGTTTACTTTCAAACCTTTATGTGTTGAAATCACCTCTTATTTGAGTTTTATTTTTTTATATGCTGATTGCACCTCAATTCACAATAATTGTCTGGCTGGGAACCACACTAGTGAATTCTGAGGAGTGCCTAATACCTTTACCTTAAAATAATTTCAAGCCCTTACCCTATCTCTAGTTATTCAAATCAAACTCTTTTAGTGTCCTAATGTAGCCCAATCATTATGTAGAAACTCTTCAAATGCAAACTCAGTTCCCAAAAGGAACGAGTTATCCCTCTAAATGTCATAAACCCGATTTTGTAAGAAAAATGGGGCACGACATATAAACATACGCCTCTGTGGGCATCATCATCATATTATACCTGGCCATAATAGGCTCGGTAGAATCGTACTCGGTCACGCGGAGCTCGATAAAATCCAACTTATCAATGGTTGCACAATATATGTTATATCCGACTGACTATGGCGTGACTCAGTAGAGTAAAAGAGGTACGTATATATAATGTATGCTGGACTCATTGGAATCACATTCTAAACCTTTTGGAGTAACTTAAGGTCGGTAATCTTCGTACACGTTGTTACAACTAACTCTTCGTCATGGACCTTACATGAATAAGGAAGTACCAACAACATTGATAAGAGAAGTAACATTGACATCAATCGTTCCATAAGAAGGGAAACAATGTAAGTATTGCTAGCTTCTAAGAGTGGAGTATCTTTGGAAGCTCGTTCATTACATTATGTATAATCGGAGTCGTGCAAAATAAGGAAAGGGATAGCCTCGCATACCTTGTATATTCTAGAATGTGCAAGTGACTTGTTTCTTGCTTTGCTTCATTTTAATATTACCCAAGTGATGTCACTTGGATGATGCAAGCATTATTGGTACAAAAACATTCCCCATAAATTGACTGTTGCATTGTTTGCCTTGTTGCGTGTGTGTAGATGAACAGTTGCAGCAGCTTTACAACTGTGAAGAGTTGACTTGGTAGAATCAGCAAGGGAACTGATGTCCATCTGTTCCCTATGTCGTTTCTTTGACTCTGAATTGTTGAGACATGTCCCCGACTTGAGACTTGTTATTCTTGAGCACTTGAGGATGTCGAACAAGTTCCCCATCTGGTTCTTCAAGTTTTTATATCATCAAAACATAGCATGCCATATAACCTATCATAAACGGTCAAATCTTAAGGGCATTCATGAGTCATTATCCTATGAGCTTACTGCTTGGATGAGTGCCATTAGTAGTACAACAGACAATGCAGTTGAATTGAAGAAAACCATATCTGGAGTGTACAACAGACACTGTCAGGCAAGGATTACAGGAGAAATACTGGAGATTGTAGCTGGAGCAGATGCGTTGGTTGAAGCACATTTCTTATTCTCCCAATGATCGCGCTTCTCGCTTAGTACTCTTTTATGGGTGATTATGTAAACGTTACTGTGTTAAACCAAAAATTAGGAAAAACTGTTAGGAGAATTAAAGAAATCTGTAAAATAGTAGAGAATCAAAAATATTCCGAGTCCAAAAGTTTCTTATGTGTCCTTAAAGAATTTTAACCCCCTCACACGTTGCCAAGGTAATGGATTAAATCCTCCCAGGATAAAACGGAATAAACCTTCCTGCAACAGTGGCAATACAAACTGCAGGATNAACTACGAATTAAGATGCAGTATATTCAGAAAGAAAGAAGTTCTGGAGTGTTTTTTGTGTGTAGAAAATGGAGCCTTGCCTCAAAATTTATAGGTAATTATCAGAAGATGTGTGTGGAAAATGTGCCTTTTCAGAAGAATACGCTGCCTGCCGCGGTTCTACCGCGGTCGCGGCAGAACCGCGGCTAGAGAGGCCCTCTAAACCTTCAACAAGGTTCTGGTGTATTTTCAGCAGTGATTTGGCATTTAATTAATTATTAAATATTAAATAAATTTTGTCCAAAAAATAATCTTATCAATCGATCATTTGACAAATCCAAATCCAAATCCAAATCTAAATCCAAATCCAAAGCCAAAGCCAAAGCCGAGCAGAGTGAGCGACGACGATAGCACGAGGGTTCATTCTCTTCAATTCCTTTTAAGATCTTTAAGAAGTGATTCTATATATATGCACACAAATGTGGTTGTCCCTCACCAATGAGGAACAAAGTGCAAGACAAAAGTTCACTTCTTCAAATTTTTATTTTCCCTCCATTTCCATTTCACACTTCTTCTACTTTAAAGCCCAATGGCTTAAAGTCCAACAATCCCCCACATTAATGGGAATGGTTGTATCAAGAAAGATCATAGATTAAAGCTATGTGATTTTGTAAGTAAGGATTAATTGCATCTGGATAATTAGGTTTCCCTTTTAACTTTCCGTAGTGAACATATGTCGGATATACTCGGTCAATCGGTAGATTTGATATGTTTGAACTGTCGAACTTTAATGTATACCTAGACAACCATATGTCACACAACCAACCCTTAATCGTCTTTTGGTTCTCATTGTTGTGTTTTTTTTGCCATGAACACCGCCTGGTTTCATAAGTGCGTAGAGAATTGGCCTTACAGAATTCTCATTGAAGCGGCTTC
>MU713130.1:1151-29824 GCA_026770625.1 Nicotiana glauca
AGAAGTCAAATTAGAAGCTAAAACACTTTCTTAGTCTTCACAAATACTTGACTCCCATAACTAGCTCCCTGAGGAAATTGACCCCGAAAACCACTATCGGGTAAAAGTTGTTAGCGCCCACTCGTCCTAAGGGTTGAGTCCGCGACGATCATTAGGCATCCCTTGAAATCTACTAGTGTGGTTCCCAGCCATACTATAATTGTGACTTTAAGTGCAAACAACAAGTAGACAAGTAAGGCTTCAAATATGAAGGGGTTTTCACATAATTGTTGCAAGTAATTGAAGTTAAAGAAAAGCTGAAATTTGAGAAAAAGTAGTTTTGAAATTCTGAAGGTAATCTAATAAACAAGTAAAGGGGAGGGGGTCCTATGCTTATACATAATATGGATCACCCCACATAACACCCGGTAACCACTTATACAAGTGGTGTTATCGCGTGATCACCATATCCATATCTATCCTTTCCCACCCCGTTAAGGTATTAAAGCGTGGAATAGTCTTGTTTACTTATTACATGCTATTATCCTACCCGATCCTATCGGTCCTAGAGGCATTTGGGACTACTAATCCTAAAGGGAAGAGGTATAGGGTTTTATAAATTTAAAAGGACAAAATTCTAAGGCGACAATCAAAAACACATATGACAAGTATGGGGGGAAGCACATAAACAAATAAAGCTCAAATAGGCCTCCTTAGATCAGAGAAAGCATATAGTTTAGCATGTCTTGTACGTACTGATTAGGTCTAATTAAACTTAAAAAAGCTAAGGCATGCTGATTTATCCCATATTTTTAGATAAAAAGTCGGAAGTAGACCTGCCCGCTGGTTGTAATTAATAAAAGACTGGTGCAGTTTAACTTTCATCCTAAGGCTTACCTAAGTGGTAGACGAAAACCTATAGGCATGATATCTACAGATTTCAGAAATAAGATTATGAATTGATTACAGACTGATTTAAGAGAAGTTACCAATTTTAAAAGGAGAAGTTCAAATTCTACAATTGATAGACATTGTTGTTACTTATAGGCGGATGAAACGTTTCAGACTTGATTATTAATTCCTATAGGCATGCTTTTTACGCGCTGTTTGTTTTAGCCACTTGTGTAGAATAGTGAGGATGCAGAAATCCTATAACATGATATCTAAGTATGATTGATTATTTAAGACCTATAAACACATTTGCCTAGTGACAGATACATATGCAAGATTCAGAATGTCCTATGGACATGTTCTCTAAATGCATGTGTGAGATTCAAATTTTTAGTAATTACAGACATAGTATTATATGAGAGTGCAGAATTCATTTTAGGCATGGTATCTACATGAAAAGTGCAAGAGTCTTATAGGCATGGTAACTATATGAAAATGCATAAGTCTTATAGACATGATAATTATATGAGATGCAAAAATTCTTATAGGTATGATAACTATATGAGATGCAGAAATTCTTATAGGCATGATAGCTAGATGAAAAGTGCAAGAGTTAAAGATTCCTATATGCAAGTTATCTACCCATATACATGCATGGTTACACCTCCCCTTTTCACTAGCCGTCCCCAATAGTTTTTACAAGTTATTACAGCCCAGAATGAAGAAAAAAAAAGCAAAATTACTTCAGAAATTAAAAGTACAACCAAGGGGAGCCTAATTCAGGCTCCTTGTCTGAAACATGAGATGAACCAACTCTAGGAGATCAATGTTCAAAGCCTTTCTCTCATTTGGATGTGTCAGAGTTCCCTAAGAGCCTCATGTGGACTCCGGGCAGTGCTCACACTCAAATGCATAACCAAATTAAGACATAGTGCGGTATGGAAAGACCAGCCCTCAAGTGTCCAAGTTCAAAGGGAACTCAAGGTCCCAAGGCAAGGCTTACAAGAGCGGGGCAGAACTTAGAAACTCAGAGAGAGTGCAAGTGCACAAGTGAAATTATGAATGGGGAAAGGGAAAAGAGAATAGTTTAAAATCAGAACACATGCGGGTATAAGGGCATGGGGAATTTACAAGAACACAAGAAGGGCAGGCTGATGGGCATACCTAGAAATAGGATGTGCTGGCATACCCTCTAGCCTGTTTTACAGATTAAGACCTCATTGATTTCGAACCCAGTTCATGGACAACAACTGTTGTTGCCATGCCCTAAGTCACTATTCACAATCACATAGGGGTAATGGGATAGGAAGCAAAGATTCACAGTAGAAACAAGCAGTAGAACACAAGCATACTAAGTTAAATATTAAACTCTACATAGATAGTAAAGTAGACATACATATAAAGACTGTAAGTAAACACATTGGGTTGATGCTGGAATTAAAAATTAGAACATACCAGTTTCAAGGAAACAAGTAAGAAAAGCAGTAGTCTTGTAAAAGCCAAATTGCAAACAGGAAGTCAGAATACTATTGAGTTTAGAAGAGAATTGTGGGATTGTAAGTGTGAAGTCTAATCGTGTATGCTGTGTAGAAAGGGTCGTGCATTTTATAGTGTAGAAAGCAGGCAGAAAAAAGGTGAGAACTAGTTTGAAAACTGATTGTCAATCAATTACACAAGATTTTCCCATAATTGTGGGATTCAGATTTTAAATGGGTAAAACTAATTGAGGAAAAAGATTAATCAAACACTTTTCAAAGTAGTAAATTAGGGGCAAATACATAGAGGTTTATTTAAGGACAAGGTCTTGACAGTACACGGTTGTACAATTTAAGGAAAGAGAATCAATTAACAGCCAAGAAATCAGAAATCCAAAGAATGAACCAAGCCAGAAATGTGGAAAAGGTTTTAACTTAAGGAGCATCAGTAACAATCAATTAGAGCTATTAAAAGGAGATTCTGAATATATCACTAGTTCAAAAACCTCTTTGAAGAAAGATTTATCACACATATAAAGCGTACAAACATGTTTAAACATGAAAGAACTGTCATGCCAATCAGTAGAAGAATCTAGTGTAGAAGAAATTTGAAAGTTGAGAGTTGTATGTAAGTAAAGAAGTTCAGACTTAGTTCAAAAACTCAAAAGTTAGTCTGAAAGAGTCAAGGGTTCTAAAATAGAACCCTAGTTCAACCACAGGATCAGACCTCAACAGAATACTCAAATTCTAGGGTTTCCACCTCGAACCAAATACAGAGATGAGGAAGCAAATAGTCGAAACAGGCTCAAGGGTTTCTTTCAGAAACTCATAAGAACACATGCAAACACTGTAGAAGGTTCAAAGCAAACAGAGTGAAGAAACTGATTTGAAGCATAATGAGAGAACAATCATGATAGTAGAAGAAACACGTTTAAGAAAAAAAAAATCCTTTCAGAAGAGACTTAAACAGGGTTCAGCAGAAGAGAAAACAGTAAACGTTTAAGAACAAAGTGGAAGATATAGTAGAAAAACACAAAAACACCGGAAAAGTATAGCAAAAGAACATATAGGAAAACACAGCAAGATAAACATGTGAGAGCATGGTATAGAAACATAGTAGGAAAATGAAATATAGAAAGCACATATACGTGTTGCAAAAGGAAACATATGAAAGCAGTAGAAGACAAATACACACAAAGAAAAAGGGAAAGAAAAGTCAGAGAAACATTTTAATCATTTCAGAGAACCCTAAATCGAAAAAGAAGTGATTTTAAAAGTAATTTTTTGAAAGAAAGTTGGGGAAACCGTTTGAAGACTCAAACAGAGCGTGGATACACAACAGATCTAAGAAAAACCAAAGAAAACCTCGAATACACAACAGATCTAAGAAAAACCAAAGAAAACCTCGAATAATTAGGGTTTCAGAAAAACCCGAAAATGAGAAAGGCTTTTAAAAGGTCCGATCTAAATCAGAGAAGATTAGAATCAGGCTCAAAAGACCAGGACACGCCGGAGCAAAGCCGGAGATGGTCGTAGAACCTTGGATCGATGGTGATCTGAATGAACACCTTTGAGTTCAGACCTCGAACCTTCGAGTACCAAGTGTATAAGATCAATAAGAGGTGAATATAAGACTGAACCAACAAAATGATATTTTTTTTGGGAATAATTATTGATTTTATAATGTTAAAATAGGGTAATAAATTTGTTTTAAAATCTTTAAGAAATTGGAAAAAGTAATAAAACACTTGGACAAGCTTATATGTGCACATATATTATTTTGAAAGTATTTTGCATATAAAAAAATATACGGGAAAAATTGGGTATCAATAGTTCTCACGGTGAGTTTCCTTTCCTAAGTGAATATACTTGATTTTCTTTTGTGTCACCGTGTTCCTACTCATTTTGTTTCTCTTTGCGGGTCTTTCCAAGGATGTCGCAATGAGACCTCCATCCGGTGACGAGGATATCCCCACTGAGTCTCCTGATACGAGACAGGGTGAGGAGAAGAAGTGAAAAAGGGCTCCGAGCTTGGAGAAGAAAAAATCGAGGAGGAGGCTGGTGTGCAAATCTAAAGAAAGCACCAGTTATCAAGTACCATCATTGGATTCTCTCCACCGGATGAGATACGATTCCGAAGAATAAGAAGAAAAAGAAGAAGAAGAAGCCTCTGAACTGGTGGCCAGCATGCGGTTGCAATTCGAGGGATGAGGGACCTCCGAATCAGAGAGAGGTGAGGCCAATCTACCTCGAGCCAGGAAGGCCGACTTGGAGGTCGTGTGAGGGGCTAATGTAGAGGCTGTGGTCGGGAGGCTAGCGCCCCGAAAGATTTACTCATCATGATAGACATCACCGAGTTACCTTCATTCACTCAGTCTATGATCAACGAGGCTCAGGCAGTGAAATCT
The DNA here is from genome assembly GCA_026770625.1 of Nicotiana glauca. Taxonomy (NCBI): domain Eukaryota; kingdom Viridiplantae; phylum Streptophyta; class Magnoliopsida; order Solanales; family Solanaceae; genus Nicotiana; species Nicotiana glauca. Next base: position 5,905 of record MU713130.1, read on the forward strand.
CGCCCTAACGAGAGGGACCACAAAGTGGACGACCCTTTATGTGGCTTTTTTGATGGCGTAGATTTCCACCGCCACAGAGAACGTCACCATATTGGGTGACTTAGAGGTTCCGAGGAAGAGTCCGTCATCGGGAGAAAGTGGGCCTTCCTCAAGCCTAAAATTAATCGATCAGTTCTCATCCCCAAGCGTCGATACTGACCGAAAGCGAACGATCATTATCTCAATTTCGGAGGATGCCCGAGTCCTTTCTGCCCCCTAGGGGTAGATAGTTACCTTCGGTGCTTGGTGATCGAGGAGGACCAAGCCAAGATGAACGAGGTGGAGGTGCCCAACCTATTCATTGAAGCTCAACAGGCGTTAAATCGTGTAACTTCAGATACCTCTTGCTGATTTCTAGTTTGTACTTAGATCAATTTGTAGATGATCATAACTTCTTTCTCTGTGTTTTTAGGATTCATTACTTAATCATGAGACTTTCTCCGATATCGAGAAGAGCTAAACCATAATGAGGCCGAGATTCGAGGGCTCACTAAGATGAGAGATTCTTACAAACTTCTCAGCGAGCAAAGTGAAGGGGAGGCTAAGATCCTCTGAGTTGAGCTAGAGGTAGCTCGAAAGGAGAATGATGAATTGGTTGAGCAGGTAAGAAAAGTATTTGAGGTTAGTGATGATGAATCGGACACGGTGACTAATGGTCTGAACCCGTAGGTCCAAAAGAAGCTTGACCAAATTGAGCAGCTCCGGGCAGAAGTGGATGCGGTAAAGGCCGAGACCAAATAATGGAAAAGAAACATGGATCGCTTGGCTTCAGAAAAAGAGACTGCCTGGGAAAAATTGGCTTCGGTTGAGGTCCAACTCTGAGCTGTAAAGCAAAAAGCCTTGCTACAGGAAAAAAAACTTAAGGAGCCCAATCTCAGCTAAATTCGATCATCTCCGACCGGGAAAATCTGGCCAAGGAGTTTAGATGGCCAAGGCGGAGGCCGACGTGGTCAAGGTCGATGCCAATGAGATGGTGGCCATTTATAAGGTCGATGCCGAGGTGGCTCAGGTTCGATGAAAGGATATCATCGAGCACACGAAGCAACAATCTCGAAGGGAGGCCCTAAAGGAAATTGCCGGTCGGAGTTTTGACTTAACGGCTGAGATTTAGAATGCCAAGGAGCTCAAAGTCGAGGCCAAAAAAGATGGCTTATCACGAGGATGATGAAGGGTAAGGGGGTTTAAGCGGATCCGATGGATGAGAAGATCCTGAAGGCGTTGGCGAAGACTAGGCCACTTAGGCTCTTTTTGTTTTTTGCTTTTTGTATTATCCTTTAGTTAAGGCCGTTTGGCCTTTATAAAAATTTACATCTGGGTTGGTTGGGTCTTGTAAAAAGAATATTTGATATATATATATATATATATGCTTTTTTCCCTTATGTAGTTTTTGAGTTTTTTCCTTTGCTTTGTCATTTATATTTGCAAAGATTAAAATGCCTTAGCATGAAATAGTTAGGTTATTCCAAGAGGTTCGAGCAAGCCTTGCTATCAACATTATTTTTTTTAAGGCATCATGGGGGTTCGGTGTGACCTAAAATTTTAACCCAAAGTACTAATACTTTTCTAGATTATAGTTTGCCGAGGGTAGCTTTTAGAACTGGTTAAGAAATTTTAAGGCCTTGTTGTTTTTGTTACGAGTCTCGGACGTATCCGAGCTATTTTAATTTGGCCGTATCCTTTTTAGTTTGGATGTTTCACCCCCGGTTATCTGGACTTGTTTAGGATAACAGTCCCCGAGCGGGGATGGCTGTAACCTTTAAACTTCGGGCGTTGCCTAATAGGTCTTGTGCCCCTGAGCTCCAATGGCCCAAACCATCCGAGTTTGTTTTTGGATGCTAGTCCCCGAGAGAGAGTGATTGTTTGAACTCATACTAAGGTGGACCTTGGGCTTGATAACTTTAGGGGATCGAATGTAGGAAATTTCTTGAGAAATGCAAGAAATTTTTTAAAGGGCAAGATATTTATCTGCAAGGAAGATACTTCTTTTTATTCTTGTACATAATAGTTATACATGTGTACATGCTTTGTGCCAGGGCTCGAGCAATCTATGCAGGCACAGTTCATTTGACTGTTTGGCCCTTACAATAAATCTTATCAATTGAGACCCTTCAATTACAAAATTTCTTTCCTTGCTAAAGTCAATATCCAAGGGTAATGCCCCCTAGTATTTGAGGTTGATCATAGAGAGAAGCCTCAAATACTTATGATGCAATCTTCCACACTGATTCATGACCGGTCCTCTATTCTATGTTATCACAATCCACTGTTGCCTCATTAAAACCCTTATCGAAAAAACCATTTGGGATAAAATCGTTTCAAGGGAAAAGGAGTGCAACTTGTGCTTTTAGGCCTAAAATCTGTACCGCTCCTTACTGGTTACCTACAAGTGTTAGCATAAAAATAAGTAAAAAGGAACGAATGGGGTCGTACCTTAGCAATAGTACCGCTTCAAGTGAGTTTTGTTCCAATCATTTGGTACTTTTTTTACCATTCATTGCCCCGAGTTTGTACAATTCCTATTTGGTGATCTCAAGAATTTGGTACGGCCCTTCCCAGTTTGGCCCCAACTTCCCTTCGTTCGGGTTTTGGGTGTTCAGTGTGGCCTTACTTGGTATTAAGTTCCCGATAATAAAGTGTCGGAGGTTGGCCCTTTGATTGTAGTATCTCTCGATCCGCTGCTTTTGGGTGGCCAACCAGACAAAGCCAGCTTTGCTCCTTTATCCAATAGATCTAGGCTCATACTCATGGCCTTGTCTTTCGATCCATTGGTCGCATATCAGAATTTGATACTTGGTTCTATGGCTTTGACCAGTATTAGAGCTTCGACGCCGTAAACCAATGAGAATGGGGTAGCCACGGTATTGGACTTCGAAGTCGTACAGTATGCCCGTAGGACTTTGGGTAGGATTTCCTTGCATTGTGTATTGGCATCGATTAACCTCTTTTTTGTGTTTTGGAGTATGGTTTTGTTGGTCGATTCTGCTGTTGTGTTCCCACTAGGGTGATAAGGTGTTGATAAGATCCTTTTAATCTTTTGATATTTGAGAAACTTGGTCACTTTGCTGTCGATAAATTATTTCCCGTTGTTGCATATTATTTAGCACGATATTCCAAACTGGCATATGATGTGGTCCCAAATGAAATCGATGAATTCCTTCTCCCTGACCTTCTCGTATGCTTGGGTTTCTACCCACATAGAGGAATAGTCAGTCATAAACAAAATAAATTGAGTCTTATCGGGTGCCCATGGAGAGGGCCAACGATGTCCATTCCTCATTTCATTAACAACTATGGTGACAAAACCAAATGCGGCAGCTCCCTGGATTGGTGAATCATCAGAGCATGTCTTTAGCATTCATCACATTTTCGTACGTACTCCTTCGCGTCCTTTTCCATGTTGATCCACTAGTAGCTGGCTTTGATCACCTTTTCAATCAATGATTCAGCGCTTAAATGATTTCCACATGTGCCCTCGTGAACTTCTCTTAGGACGTACTCAGTATCTCCTGGTCCTAGACATATCGCTAGCAGACCATCGAACATTCTTTTGAACTGGGTTCCATCTTCAAACAAGCTAAACCGGGCTGCCTTCGTACGTATGGCCCTCAATTATTTTGGATCTAAGGGAACTTTTCTGACCCTCAAATATTCTATATATTTGCTTCTCCAATCCCAAGTCAAGCTTGTAGAGTTTATTTTGGCATGACCTTTTTCCACTACCGATTTTATGAGTTGTACGACTACCCTCGAGTTGAGCTTGTCATCCTCGACCAATGACCCTAAGTTTGCAAGGGCATCAACCTCACTATTTTGATCCCGAGGTATGTGTTTCAAAGTCCACTCCTTAAAGCGATGTAATGTTACCTGCAACTTATCTAATTACCTTTGCATTCACTCTTCTATGACCTCAAATGTCCCATTAACTTGGTTCACCACAAGGAGGGAGTTGCACTTAGCTTCGATCACCTCCTCCCCTAAGCTTTTGTCTAGTTCGAGACCTGTAATCATGGCCTCATATTCGGCCTCGTTGTTAGTCAATTTCACAGTTCTAATAGATTTTCTAACTACATTGCATGTGGGTGGCTTTAATACCATGCCATGTCTGGACCCTTTTGCGTTCGAAGCGCCATCCATAAAGATGGTCCAAATCCCCGAAGACGTCCCTGAGTTTACCAATAACTCTCTTTCAACCTCGGGTATTAGGGTCGATGTAAAGTTGATCGGTTCCAAACCAGCACTACTATAGAGTAGCAAGGATGGTCAATGCTGTTTTACCCAACAAAGGTCAGGATCGAATCTATAGGGAGTTAATAAGTTTGGAGTAGGTTTATATCCGAGTAGAGATACGAGTTTTTCTCTTAACTGTACTTCCACAAATGGTTAGTTTTGTTATCTACTTCTACTTCTACTTCTATAACATATAATAGTTAAAGCTAAGTACAATATTTTTGTTGGTTGTTTTCAAGGATTAAAAGCGACTAGGGTAGTGACTTCCACCTAGGTGGATATCTAAGGGGTATCGAGAATTCAGGGCAAGCTTGTTATGATTGGGGTCATGATATAACCATCACATATAAGTGCTCACTCTATACCTCTCGGTAGTTTAAGTGACTTTGCCAATTTTGCTTTCTCAAGTCCAAACGGGTGTTCATGCATAGCAAATGATATTGGCTCAAGTTGGGTATTACTATCTTTAGGTTGAACCCTTTAATTGTGGCTATCAATCTCTTGAATTCACCCCAATTCCTTGTTAGCCTAATTTTCCTAGACTTAGTCCCTCTTTCTCAAGAAGAGTCTAAGTCATAAAGGCACGAATCAGTGTTTGCAACTACCAATTCTACAATTAAAGCATGAATTAGGCAAAATATCACTAACCCATAAATAATTAAGCTCTAAAATTCAAGCACCATTAAATATCCACACTAGGGTCAGGTCACAACCCTAGATATGGATTTAGCTACTCATGAAACTAACAGAAATCAAAGCTGAAGATGAAATATAAGACATAATATTCAAATACAAGATGAATATCCAAAGATTGAAAATAAATCTACTCTAAAAGGTAAAAACCAGTCGTTCACATGTTCTCCTAAACAAAACTTTACCTAAAATTTTGAAAAAGATCTATTTATACTAGGCTAAAATTGCCGAACAAAAATGCTCCTATGGAGAATTCGCGGATGCGTAATTCTGACTGCCTCCGCATTTGAACTTTCGTAGCCGTGCAATAGCGAGCACAGTCCGTGTTTCTTCAATTATGTTCTTGGGTTGGATTGGTTTCTCGGACAGCGTAATTTCATCCGCATTTGCATGTGCTTCCATCGCGGCCGCGTAATTTGAACGTGAACCGTGTTCTTCTATTAAGCATGACTTGCAAGGTTTCTGAACTTCAATCATCGCCCTCAACAAAAATACCACCACGGACGCATCAGATATTCTGCGGCCACGCTTTTCCAATGCGGTCAGTGATAGAATTTGTGCTCAAATTAGCCTCTCTGAACTTTACTTTTATGGGCCGCATATTTGTGGACACTTTAGCAGTGGTCCTCGCGCGGCCACGTATTTTTTCTGCTCTCCGCGCTCCAGTTCCCAGTCTTTAGTCTGTGCAAGTTTACTCCTTCATGAGTTTATCTTGGCTTCTTTGCCACATTTTAACCAAACCCTGTAAGTAAGCACAGTAAATTACTTTTCGGGATTACTTTTATACATTTTTAACCCAAAACTTAAGCAAAAGAGAACACATAATAAGTTAAAATCCACAGTTATTAACTCCCCCAAACTTAAGATTTTGCTTGTCCTCAAGCAAACAATGTAATTCCCATCTCCACAAGAAAAAGAAAGGAAAATTTCAGCTGCTCTAAGGTGACTTCATCATGCATCAATTGGGACTAACAATTACCCTCAACACAAATCCATTATCAACAATACACAACCTTTTTAGTACCATAGTTCTAGGGCTTTTGTGGGAATGTATTGAAAGCTTTTGGTTCAAGGTAGGATATATCGGTTTCATCTTTCCTTAAGCACTTCATTTTCTCATTTCGGCTCACACTTTTTTTACTCTTTGAGTCATTTTCTTCTTTCTCAGGGGACTAGAGAGACATAATGGCACACTTTCTTATTCATGACAATCATTTTTTTCCTTTTCTAATCATTCCAAGACTTTCATCATTTCATTCATTCAATCCCTTAATTTTTCTATACTATTCACTTTCTTTTTGACTTTTTGGATTTTCTTTCTTTTCTTTTTACTTTCCCTTTTCTTAATTTTTTACTTTTTATCACTTTCGCGTTCCTCATCGTTCCCCCCAAAGATCTAGTGCCAAGAGAGGGCCATTATGGAATGGATAAAGGCTTGTATCATGGTTATTGAAAGAACAAGGGCTTCAGCTTAACTAAGTTGACTAGGGATATCATATTTGGTGGGATATGGATGCTTTCAAGTTTCAAGTTGGATCAAGGAGAGACTGTAATTATTTATCAAGTTGAGCTACACTTAGAATTTTGCCTAGACAAACATTCATGGCAAGTTCTAGACTTATTGGCATGTGAATTAGACATGCAAATCAATACCTCAACTCACAAGCTATTGGATTGATAAAGAGAACATATTCGAGGGCCCACTACAACCCTAGCTAAGATTTACTAACACGAATGGCTCCAAGAAGCCACTCGATGGTTTTTCAGTCAACATAGGAGTCTAAAGGTCACAACTAGAACCATTCATTGCAAATCAACTTGTTTATAACCATAAGGTCAAGGGTAAATGTGTTAGGCCCAAGTGAAACTTGTCTGAGACAGTTTTATTCATTACTATTATTTACACACAAACATAAGGAAAATGGACTCAAACCCTCAAGAAGGTCACGCCATCCATCATCGGAAGAGCCACCTAGTTCACACAGTCTCCACCTTTGGAAAGAACCATGACATTAATAAAACCAAAGGTTTGCTGATCAAGAAGCTAAGAACTCAAAAATATGACACTAAAGGAAGTAAAAAAGCTAAGCTATTAAGGAAAAAGAACACAAGAAGTGATAAAGAAAAACGAAAAGTAAAATGAACATGTACAATAATGGAAAGAAACGAGTATATACAAAATGCGAACGAATATATACATGGAATGGTAAAAATAGAGAAAAATAGTATCATAATTATTACATGCCAGTCATCAAATCAAAATAGGACCACCCCTCCCCCCAAAATAAATCTAGCATTGTCCTCAATACTAAAAGCAAAAATAAGACCAGGGAAGGGATAGAGAGTGAAGAAAACTCCCTATATGGTCTGCATCGAGTCCTGCACATCAGTGGGGTCCTCAGACTGCATAGGATTAGCAGCTCCCACCGGGTCCTCTAACTGGATCTCCAAATCTGACTGGGGGACTACGGGGTTGCGGAGCATCTCTGTAGCAGCCTGTGTAGCGGCAGTTGGATCGTCAGACTAGCCAGTGGCTAGTGCCTCATGCTCTACTGCATGTTCTATTGTGTCGTGCTCCTCCAAGAGTAAGTCCAATGGGATGTCTCCGGCAGAAGTAAATCTCTCCATATCCTTTTTCCACTGCGCCACTGACTCCTTTGAGGCCCGACTTTTCTTCATCTTTTTGACTTGTTTGCCCACATCCTGTATAGCTTTTCCTTGAGTTGCCAAAGTATCCATGATTTTCTTTTGGTTTTCCAGGAGCTTCTTCTGGTTGTCTAGAAGCTCGTTCAACAACTCTTTCACTGATAAAGGCACCTGGGGATGTGTCGGAGCTGACTAAGCTGCTATTGCACTAGATAAAACAGACAACTTTGATGTAGCTTCCTGCATCCAGTTGTTAATACTGGATATAGTCTGTGAAAGCCACAGTGCAGTCTAGGGGTAGGCAGAGGAAAATGGTATGAACAAGGGCATGGTGATGGATGGCCCAGATGAAGGTGGAGGTATATCACCTGAGAATCCCCCAGATGTGGAAGGCTCTGACCCGTGGCCATTACCCTTGGCTCTTCAGACTGGCCAGTAGGGATAACAACTTTACCCTTTGCTTTAGGGTTGTCTGGTCCTTTGGTGCTATGCCATGAGAAGGGCTGCTTTGTCTTTGTCGTGGTGTCATAATTCTTCTTCTCAACTCGTTGGTCCTCAAAGTACATGGTGAGGAAATTGGGGTAAGGATAGGATATCTTGTCATTACCAACTACCTTGGTGATGTTGTAATGCATGAGATTACCCACATTGATGGGATACTCCACGATGATCGAAGCTATCAAAATACATCGGGTGGGTGGGAGGACAGTGCCATGCTGACACAGATCTAGAGGACTGCAAACAAAGGTGGACCATCCTTTGGCTTCAAAGCTGAGGGTGTTTTTAGCTATTAGGAACCCTGCTGTGAGCCATGCTGGTGTCATCTCGGAAGCTAATATCTCTGCCAACCATGGCCGGGCTGCTTCACCAAGTGCCAGCTTTTCCAAATATTGCATAGCTTCCATGTTCTCAAAACCGGCATACTCATTCAATGTTTTGCTATCAAATCGAATCCTCAAATTTTGGACCTTTGTAACAATGGTGCCCTTTTTGATGTGCGGAATGGCAGAATTGAATTCTTTGACAAAAAATTCATTGGCATCCGGAACCTTGCTGGTGAACCATTTCCACCCTGCTCTATCTGCAAATTGCCTTTGGACATTTGGATTGTAGGGAAGGAGGTCTCGCTCAATGAATTGCTTCTTAAGGGTGAGTGACCTTTGGGCCACCATTCTCAAATTTTCTGGTAGGCTAACTCATTGACAAATCTGTGTTGCCACAACTCCAGATTTCTTGATCTTTCCAAACCCCCAACAATAGTATCACCCCCTTTCCCATCATATGGTACCTCATCATCAACATCAACATCAACATTAATAGGGGCAAGGGTAGTTGGTGAGGTTGGAGTTGTAGCAAGTGGGAAAGATGATCCCGAATCCTCACTACCTTCCTCTCAGCCATCAGACGACTCAGAAGGAGAGGTAGTTTCATCTCCCAATTGGTATTTCCTCTAGAAATCTGTGGGGACATGGGTTGGCACAAAGTCACCTTCCGAAGCTTCTCGGTAAGGGACATACTCACTCATATCTAAGTGGTCCGCTACGCTATCCGTAGCTTTGATAACAGCTCGCATCTTCCCTGTATACTTCTGGATTTCTAGTGGTAACTTGGTTTTTCCCTTTCCCCTACCTCGGGATGGTTTTTCTCTCCCTTTAGGTTTATCGCTTCCATTTCTTGATCGAACCATTATTTGCATACACAATTAATGCAATCTCATTAGTATATTGTTCAATGAATCATGAAAGGAAAGCAAATGAAATGATGATAGTGTTTCTCAATGAAGGGGTCTACTGATAAAGGAAAAAGGGGCGCGACCGCGGAATGGACATTGCTGGCCGCGTAAAAAAGAATGAGGCCACGAAATACTAGGGCTCAGAATACCTAGCCTCTGAAGTTAAGGAACCACTGACAGTGGAAAAAGAGGCGCGGCCACGAAAAGTCAAATGCAGAGCGCGTAAAAATCGTCGCGTTCGCGAACTTATAGGCATATATAGATCTCACCAAAGCATGAATGCGGACCGCATAATTTGGACTGTGGTCTACAAAATTTAAATCATACAGGCACTAAATAATTATTTAAGACCTAGGGTTTCATGTGGTGCAATAATTTTAGGCAATAACATGCATATTGAACAACCATATTCCCCATTAGGCATGCAAAACAAGAACCCACATTAATTTTTAGCATCAATTAAGCATTATTGAGATTCAGGCGTGTATAAACCCTAATTAGAAAAGAAAAAGTAAAACTAAGTAAAAGAAAAGAAAGAAATAAAATTAACACAGAAATAAACATACCAGTTGTGTGATTTGTGGTTAATCCTATGAGATTGAAGTTCAAAGTAAAAGAGAGTGAACAGTATGCTCTGAGAGTTCGAGGGTCGGAAAAATGGTAACAGTGCTCTGGTGTTTTTATTTATACCAACAAAATGGGGACCCAGAACTCACTTGAACACGTGTGCGTAATTCTACTGTGGTCCGGGTTCATTTACCTGATAAAGAGTTGTTGCAAAGACTGGACCGTTGAGAGCGTAAAAACAAGCGCGACCATAAAAGAGTAATGCGGACCGCAAAATTTCAACCACGGACGCGAATACAACTTCAAATAGTATCTATTCTAGAATTTTCAAGTTCGCATCCGTTGATCATTTATGCCTCTGCGAAAAGCACCCATTAACCGCAAAATTTTGAGTGTCGTCAGTATAATTCACACACTTAGGAAAAATTTTCCTTGCAACACTTCTACAATGCACACACAATTCCTAAACAAACGTCACAAACCAAAACAAAGCCTAAACTAAGAAGAAAATCAAAAAGAAAAAAACACACGGGTTGCCACCCAAGAAGTGCCTGATTTAACGTCGCAGCATGACAATGTTACATTAATCACTTGAAATAGATCATTGCCAGCACATGGCTATCATCAAACGTGCCAAGATAGTGCTTCACTTGGTAACTTTCACCATTTTTGTTTTCCAAATCAAGAGCACCAAACGGAGTTACATGCACCACTTTGAAAGTGCCACCCCATTGACTTTATCATTCCCGGAAACAGTCGTAACCGAGAGTTGAATAGAAGAACCAAGTCATCCTCCTTGAAGTCCTTGATTAGGGCATATTTGTCATGTAAGTAATTCATCTTGTCCTTATACAAGGATGAGTTGGAATAGGCATGAAATCTAAACTCATCAAGTTCATTTAGTTTATCTACCTGGAGATTTGCAGCTACATCCATTCAAGGTTTAACTTCTTTAGCGCACACATGGCCTTATGCTCTAACTCAACGGGTATATGGCATGCTTTCCAAAATACCAACCGGTATGGAGACATACCAGTTGAAGTCTTATACGTAGTTCTGTAAGCCCACAAAGCATCATCCAGTTTGCTTGACCAATCAGTACGGTTTGCATTGACAATTTTTTATAATATGCTCTTTATCTCCCTGTTGGAGACCTCAACTTGTCCAGTAGCTTGGGGATGATAAGGGGTTGACACTTTATGATTGAAACCATACTTGGAGAGTAAAGTATCGAAGGCCTTGTTGCAAAAATGAGAACCCCCATCATTGATGATCGCCCTTGGAGTGCCAAACATTGTGAAGATATTTTTCTTTAAGAATGCCACCACACTCCGTGCCTCATTGTTGGGCAAAGCCACAACTTCAACCCACTTCGAAACATAATCAACAACAACCAGAATGTAAGTGTTACTAGATGAACTCACAAATGGTCTCATGAACTCAATGCCCCACACGTTAAAAGTGTCAATATCAAGAATAGTAGTGAGAGGCATTTCATCCTTCTTGGAAATTCCACCAGCTCTCTAACACTCATCACATCTCTTAACAAGCTCTCTAGCATCTTTATACATGGTAGGCCAATAAAATCCACAGCTGAGGACCTCTGAAGCAGTTCTCGCCCCACCATGATGACCACCATGGGGCAAGGAATGGAAAGCATCAAGAATACTCATTTGCTCCTCTTCCGGAACACATCTCCGGATCCTACCATCATTACAAATCTTGAAAAGATAAGACTCATCCTAGTAATAATCCAAGCTGTCCCATTTAAGCTTCTTCCTTTTGTTAGAAGAGAGCTTACTCGGAACAATGCCGATCATAAGAAAATTAGCCACATTAGCAAACCAAGGCATACTATTCAAAGAAACGGAGGGGAGTTGTTTATCCGGAAACGAATCATTAATTTCGAGGCCATTATGGGGCCTCCCCTCCTCTTCCAAGCAGGACATGTGGTCCGCCACTTGATTTTCACACCCTTTTTAATCAATATTTTCAAGGGCAAACTCTTGAAGCAAAAGAACCCATCTCATCAACCTAGCCTTTGAGTACTTCTTTATCATTAGGTAACGGAGTGCCGTGTGATTGATGTGCACAATCACTTTGGTACCCATGAGATATGGCCAAAACCTTTCCATGGCAAAGGAAATGCTAGTAACTCTTTTTCGGTCATAGTATAATTGACTTGGGCATCATTCATCATTTTTCTAGCATAATAGACCAGATAAAATATTTTGTGATCATTTTCCCTAAAACCACTCCGACAGCAACGTCACTAGCATCATACATGAGCTCAAATGGTAAGCTACAATTGGGTGCAGTGATGATGGGAGTGGTAGTTAATCTATACTTGCGAATCTCAAAAGCTTTCATGCAATCATCATTAAACACAAACTATGCATCCTTTTCTAACAACTTGCACAAGGGCTTCACCACCTTTGAGAAATCCTTGATGAACCGATGGTAGAACCCCGCATGCCCAAGAAAACTCCTCATTCCTTTGACAGAAGTACGAGGAGGGAGTTTTGAAATAACCTCAATATTTGCTTTGTTCACTTCGATACTATTCTTTGAGATCTTATGGCCGAGGACAATGCCCTCCTCAACCATGAAGTGGCACTTCTCCCAATCAAGTACTAAATTGGTCTCTACACTTCGGGCCAACACCTTGTCAAGATTATTCAAGAATTCTTCAAAGGAGTCCCCCACAACACTAAAATCATCCATGAACACTTCCAAGAATTCCTCCACCATGTCCGTAAATATAGCCATCATACACCACTGAACGGTAGCCGGTGCATTAGACAAACCAAATGTTATCCCTGAGAATGCAAAGGTTCCATACAGACATGAGAATGTGGTTTTCTCTTGGTCTTTCGGTGCAATCAAAATCTGGTTGTAACTTGAGTGCCCATCCAAAAATCAATAGTAGGAACGCCCGACAAGTCTATCAAACGTTTGGTCAAGAAAGGGCAATGGAAAATGATCTTTGCGGGTCACTTTGTTCAGCTTTCGATAACCCATACATACCCTCCATCCGGTAACAGTCCTAGTAGGGATCAACTCATTTTGCTCATTTGTGACCACAATCATACCCCCTTCTTCGGCACATATTGTACCGGCAAAGTCCATGAACTATCCGCAATGAGGTACACAACCCCTGCATCTAGACACTTGATAATTTCCTTCTGGACGACCTCTGGCATAGCCTCATTCAACCTCCTTTGGTGTTACATAGAGGGTTTGGCATCATCCTCAAGTATAATTTTGTGCATGCAAAAGGTGGGGCTTATCCCTCGAATATCAGCTAGAGTCCATCCAATTGCCATCTTCCATCTTTGGAGCACTACAAGGGTGGCATCTACCTATACGTTAGTTAAGCACGAAGAAAGAATAACAGGTAAAGTTGAATAAGGGCCCAAGAATTCATACCTGAGGTGTGAAGGCAATGACTTCAACTCCAATATGGCAGGTTCCTTGATTGAGTTCTTTGTTGGTGTCCGGTTCTAAAGATCCAAGGAAAGTTTCCGGGGCTCATATGTATAAGAACCCATTTATTGCAAAGCATTGACATATTCCACCAAGCCTTCATCCTGAGTCACACCATCGTTCAACAACACATCTTCCAAAGGGTCCTCCACATTTATCACATCATTGGTGTCTTCAAAAATCACCTCAGTCATAAGATCCACAAAGCAACATACTTTGTTGCTATTGGGCTGCCTCATTCATTTGCAGACATGGAACACAACTTTTTCATCACCCACTCAGAAGGTGATCTCCCCTGCTTCCACATCAACTAAAGCCTTTCCTGTAGCTAGGAAAGGTCTCCCAATATGATCCATACCTCATAGTCAACCACACAGTCTAGAATCACAAAATCCGTGGGAAGTATAAACTTGTCGACCCGCACAAGCACATCATCTATAATCCCCAATGGCCTCTTCATTGTCCTATCCACCATCTGCAACCTCATGTATGGGGCCTTCATTTCCCAATCCCCAATGTATTAAACATATAATATGGCATCAAGTTAATGCTTGCCCCTAAGTCTTACAAAGCTTTGACGAAATTGGTACTACCAATAGTGCACGAGATTGTAAAAGCATCGGGGTCTTCTAGCTTTGGGGCCATGGAATATACAATGGCACTCACTTGGTGCATGATCTTGATTGTTTCACCATTCATGGATCTCTTTTCTGTTACCAAGTATTTCATAAACTTGGCATATCCTGGCATTTGTTCTAGAGCTTCCACCAAAGGTACATTTATCGACAAACTCTTCATCATATCAATAAATTTCTTGAACTGGTTCTCATTATTTTGTTTCACTAGCCTCTGAGGGTATGGTGGAGGAGTCCTTGGCAAATGAGCCTTGGCTTTGGGCTCTAACATTTCTGTTATGTCTATCACGTGTTCCCTAGACGGGTTCACATCATTTTGTGTCTCCTTAATGTTGTCATCAATGTCAAGTATTACTTCTTCACTCATATTATCATCTCTCACTTGCACATTATTGGTTTGCTCATCATCCTCTAGTACCAACACATCATCACTCACAACCTTTCTTGCATTCGAGGTACTAGAAACACCACCTCTACCACTCCTTGTAGTCGCTGCCATAATGTGGCCCGTATTGTTCCCTCCCTTTGGGTTTACTACCGGGTCACTAGGTAGTACCCCCTTAGGGTGAGTATTCAATGATTGGAAAATTTGGCCAAGTTGGACCTCTAAGTTGCGGATAGAAGTATTATGGGACACCAATTGGGCATCGAAGTTGGCATTTTCTTCATCATCTGCTCAAACATGGATTCAATTTGTCCCATCTCATTATTGGACAAGCTAGGACAGACAAAATGAAGGCGGGTTGTTAGGTTGTTGAAACAGCGGAGGCCTTTGAAAGCCCAGCCCCCAATTCCCTTGATTACTGTTATTCCAACCCCCTTGGTTGTTGTTGCCTCCCCAATTGCTATTATTATTGGCATCCCAGTTGCCCTAGTTAACTTGGTTTCCCCAATTTTGATTGTTGTTCCCCAAGTTGCTTTGGTTGTTGTTGTTTGCATTGTTCTAATTTCCTTGTTGATTTTGATTTCCACAATTTCCTTGGGATCTCTACTGTTATTGTTGATTCAGAGCATTGCCCCGTTCTTGGCAGTTGTTCACCTACTGACCCTCTTCATTTTGATCATCATACTCATCATCTTGGTTGTAACCACTACTACCTTGCTCATATTGATCCAGATTTCCTTGACTTTGTTGACCTCTTGGCCTCATCTTGTTGACCATCATATCTACCCCTTCCATGGCATTCACTTGTTTTGTCCCCTGAACTTGTTGCAGTTGAGCTTTGGCCAACTGGTTAGTAGTTGTAGTTAACTGCTTGGCCATGGTGATGGAGCTCTTTGTGTAGGTGAATGACATTGGGATCACCTTGTGGAACATTAGCTCGACTTTGCCACGATGATGAAGTATCCTCTATCTCATCAAGTATATCACAAGCCTCAGCATAACGAGTGTTCATAACATTTCCCCTGGTGAGTTGGTTAACTACACATTGCTTGGTAGTGTTGATGCCACGGTAGAATGTTTGTTGGATCATTGTTGTGGTCATGTCATTGTTCGGACATTCTTTCACCATCACCCGATAATTTTCCCTGATCTTATAAAACAGTTCATTTGGCTCTTATTTGAAGGCAAGGATCTCATCTCTCAGCGTCGCCATATGCCCCGGCAAGAAGAACTTTGCTATGAATTTCTTGGCCAACTCATTCCAAGTCGTGATGGAATGATTGGGCAACCTTTCAAGACAATCCAAAGCCTTCCCCCTTGGAGAGAATGGGAAAAACCTTAATCTCAATGCGTCCTTATAAATGTTAGTTTGCTTACTCCCCAACATGTATCAACAAAACCCTTGAGATACTTGTAGGCATTTTGGTATGGAGCTCCGGTGTAGAAACCCCCATGTTCCAAGAGTTTAAGCATCACATTAGTTATTTGGAAGTTACCCGCCTTAATTCGGGACGGGACTATTGCACTTGCATATCCTTCGTTGGGCAACACCCCATGAGCTGCCCTTTCTAGAGGTAGGGGAGGGTTCGTAATATTATCATGAGATGGCCGGCCTCTCCTTTGTGCTTGAGGTTCGGGTTGAATCTCGTCTACATTATCATCATCTACCTCATCCCCCAAAGGTAAATTTTCAGGAGTATCAATGTTAAGAGCCATATTGTACCAGAGAGAAATTTCACAAACAAATTAGAAAATTGGAAGGAAAGAAAAATAAAACACACAAATACTCTAAGATACAGCTAAAATCGTTTAACTCCCTGGCAACGGCACCAAAAATTAATTAGTTCCAAACCTGCACTACGAAGAGTAGCAAGGATGGTCGATGCAGTTTTACCCAACAAAGGTCAGGATCGGATCCACATGGAGTTAATAAGTTTTGAGTTAGGTTTATATTCGAGTAGGGATGTGAATTTTGCTTTTAATTGTACTTCCACAAATGGTTGGTTTTGTTATCTACTTCTACTTCTATAACAGGCAATAGTTAAAGCTAAGTACAATATTTTTGTTGGTTGTTTTTAAGGATTAAAAAGGACTATGGTAGTGACTTCCACCTAGGTGGATATCTAACGGGTATCGAAAATTCCGGGAAAGCTTGTTATGATTGAGGTCGTGATATAACCATCACACATAAGTGCTCACTCTATACCTCTTGGTAGTTTGAGTGACTTTGCTCAATTTGGCTTTCTCAAGTCCAAATGGGTGTTCATGCATAACAAATGATATTGGCTCAAGGTTGGTATTACTTTCTCTAGGTTTAACCCTTTAATTGGGGATATCAATCTCTTGAATGCATCCCATTTCCTTTTAGCCTAATTTTCCTAGACTTAGTCCCTCTTCCTGGAGAAGAGTCTAAGTCATAAAGGCACGAATTATGTTTGCAACCACCAATTCTACAATTAAAGCATGAATTAGGCTAAATATCACTAACCCATAAACAATTAAGCCCTAAAATTCAAGACCCATTAAATATCCACACTATGGTTGGGTCACAACCCAGCTATGGATTTAGCTACTCATGAAACTAGCAGAAATTTAAGTTGAAGAAGAAATATAAGCCATAATATTCAAATACAAGATGAAATCCAAATATTGAAAATAAATCTACTCTAAAATTACTCAAAAAGGTACAAACAAGCTGTTCACGTGTTCTCCTAAACAAAACTTGACCTAAAAAATGTGAAAAAGATCTATTTATACTAGGCTGAAATTACCGGACAAAAATGCTCATGCGGGAAATTTGCGGGCACGTAATTTTGACCGCCTCCGCATCTGAACTTTCGCGGACGCGCAATAGAGAGCGCGGTCTGTGTTTCTTCAATTATGGGCTTGGGTTAGACTTGATTTCGCGGATAGCATAATTTCATCCGCATCCGCATGTGCTTCAATCGCGATCGCCTAATTTGGACGCGGACTGCGTTATTCTATTAAGCATGACTTGTAGGGTTTCTGAACTTCAATCACCGCCCTCAGCAAAAATACCACCCCGGCCGCGTCAGATATTCCAACGGTAGACCTTGTGCTCAACTTAGCCTCTCTGAACTTTACTTTTGTAGGCCGTGTATTCTTGGACTCTTCAGTGGTGGTCCTCATGCGGTCGTGTATTTTGTCCGCTCTCTGTGCTCCAGTTTCCTGTCTTTAGTCTGTGCAAGTTTACTCCTTCATGAGTTTATTTTGGCTTCTTTATTTCATTTTGACAAAACCCTGCAAGTTAGCAAAATAAATTAGTTTTGGGAATACTATTACACATTGTTGACCCAAAACCTACGCAAAAGAGAGCACATAATAAGTTAAAATCCATAGTTATCAAAAGTCGACCATGAAATCTGCCAAAATTTGAGATTTAATGGTTGTCCAGGGTCGATACTCAATATTGTATCCGCTTATTTCCACGGCCCATTTGGCCAATCATCCCAAGAGTTTGGGTTTATTCATTATATTTTACAATGGGTAAGTAGTCACGACATATATAGGATGGCATTGTAAATATAGTTTCAGTTTCCTAGAGGCATTTAACAATGCGAGCGCCAATATTTCTAGGTGAAGGTACCTAGTTTCGGTCTCACCGAAGGTCTTACTAACATAGTAAATTGGAAATTGCGAACCTTGCTCTTCTGAACTAGGACTCCACTTACCTCTATCTCCGATACTCCCAAGTACATGTATAGTTGTTTGTCTGCCTTCGGTGTGTGAATCCTTGATGGGCTCGATAGATATCGCTTGACTTATTCCAAGGCCCGTGGGCATTCTGGGATCCATGAGATTTGTTTTTCTTAATAGCGAGAAAAATTGATGGCTCTTATCGGAGGACCTCGAGACGAATCACCTCAGGGTAGCAATGGGCTCGGTTAGCCTTTTCACGGCCTTCCTGTTGTCCACTATCGTGATATCCTCGATAGCTTTGATCTTGTTGGGATTGATCTCGCTTCTCCAGTTGGATGCCATGAACCCGAGAAATTTAGCTGATCCGACTCCGAGCGCATATTTCTCCGTATTCAGCTTCATATTGTACTTATTCAATATGTTGAAGGTTTCCTGCAAATGCTTTAAATAGTTCTCTGCTCACAAGCACTTAACCAACATATCGTCAATGTAAACTTTCATGGATTTCCCTATTTGTTCTTCGAATATTTTGTTTACTAGGCATTGATAAGTGACATTTTTAATCTGAATGGCATAAAGTTACAAAAGTACATGCCATACTTAGTGATGAAAGGGGTTTTTTCCTGATCATTCGGGTTCATCCATATTTGGTTGTACCCGGAATAGACGTCTAGAAAACTGAGGATCTCGTGGCCGGCCATGGAAACGATCATGCGATCGATGTTGGGCAAAGGGAAAGAGTCCTTGCGACATGCCTTATTCAAATCCTTATAGTCTACACACATTCTTAATTTTTTCCCCTTTTTTAGGGACTACTACTATGTTTGCTCACCATTTCGGGTATTTCACCTCTCGAATGGACTAGTTTTAAGGAGGTTAGATACCTCGTCCTTGATGAAAACATGTTTGATCTGGGACTTGGTTCTCCTCTTTTGCGTGACTGGGTGGAAAAATTAGTTCCAGGCTTAGCTCATGAGTGGTAATATCCAGTAGGATCATTGCCATATCAAGATGGGACCAAGCGAAACAATCTATGTTAGCTATAAGAAACTTAATGAGTTTTTTCCTGAGATCGGGGTTAACCTCCCCCCCCCCAGGTATGCCTTCCAGTCGGGTAAATGTTCAATCAATGTGACTTGTTCCAGCTCCTCGATCGTTGATTTAGTGGCGTCAGAATCTTCAGGTACTATAAAAGATCTGGGAACCCCATAATCATCATCTTCATCAGTCCCCTATTTTTTTGATTGGGTCGTGGCCAGTGTCGGTAATTGCTATTTAGCTTCTTGCTATGTATCCGAACTCGGTTCCTTTGATGTCATCAGTGTTGATACCATAATCACTTCTCCGATTTCAAATATTTCCTTTGCGGTCGTTTGCTCCTCGTAGATTGTTTTAATCTCTCCTGGCATTGGGAATTTTAACACTTGGTGAATAGTCGAGGCATTGCCCTCATGTTGTGGATCCATAGCCTCCCGAACAGAGCGTTGTACCTCATATCCCTTTCGATCACATAAAAATTGGTTTCCTGGATGGTCTCGCCGACGTTCACTGGTAATGTTATCTCTCCCTTAGTGGTTTCACATGCCATGTTGAATCTATTTAGAACTCGGAGTGCAAGCATGATTTGATCTTGTAGGCCGAGTTGTTCTACGACCCTCGATCGGATGATGTTGGTCGAGCTACCTGGATCAATTAATACACGTTTAACATGAGATTTATTTATGAGTATAGATATTACTAGTGCATCGTTGTGAGGCTGCACGATCCCTTTGCATCATCTTCGTTGAAAGACAAAGTTCCTTCTGGTATGTAATATCGAGTCCATTTTTCCTTTATTGATAGATACTGTGGTTCGCTTTAACATCAGCCCTTGAGGAACATCGATACCTCCGGTGATCATGTTAATGACGTGTTGAGGTTCTTCTTGTGTGTCTGTTTATTAGAATCTCTATTTTTGAAATAATTCTTGGCTTGGTTGTTCAGGAATTCTCAACGATGCCCGTTGTTGAATAACTGGGCTACCTCCTCCCTCTATTGTCGGCAATCCTCTGTTATATGGTTGTGAGTGCCTTGATATTTGCACATCTTGTTTGGATCCCTTTGGGCTTGGTCGGATTGTAGAGGTCGATGCCATTTGGTGTCTTTGATGTGTCTGATAGCTGATACAATGGTGGCATCTTCAATGTTAAAGTTACATTTAGATAACCTCGATGCTTTCTTAGACCTGATAGGTCTGTCACAACCGTTCTTGCTCATGAGTCCCCGGTTGCTCTAACCTCGGTCACTTATCCTTTCACTTTGCATAGAATTTCTCCGGGACCCACTGTCACACCTCCTTTTTTCTTACACCGCTTCTATTACACCCCTGGAAGAGATATAATAAAAGGGAAGGAGTTTTTCCACTTAAAGGACAGTCGGAACAGGATTTATTTATTAAAATTTCAGAGTCGCCAGTTGGGAAAATAAGGGTGTCCCAAGTCACCGGTTTAATCCTGAGCCGAGGAAATTATGACTCTGTTATAGTCCGCGAATCAAAAATCCGAATAAGGAATTCTGTTAATCTGGGAGAAGGTGTTAGGCACTCCCGAATTTCGTGGTTCTAGCACGGTCGCTCAACTATTGTATTTGTTTTTATCTAATTTTATATTTTAATCATGTGCATTAGTTTTCCGCTTTTTAATTTTAAGAATTGCAACGTCGTGAAAATACATCATCGACCACACCGTACCAGTACGCCTGTGGCTTTAGATACATTTCGACTTCGTTGAGAGTAGGATTTGGGTCACATAAATGTGCACCCGTACCTGAGAATGTATATTATAAATCGCGCAAAAAGTTTCTACGTCTTGGTAACTTTGGAAAAGACCGTGAAATTTGCTAAACGGTCCTTCTGAATCTAGAAATTTATATTGAAACTTATTTGAGGGCCCCGCAATTATATTTTAACGCGGCGAGTCTCATCTTATTTTTATTAAGGCCAAACTAAGTAGCTAAATTTCTATTGCGATTTTCAGCTTTAAACTAATAAAGAAAAGAAGAATCATGGCTAACTATTATTACGAATATCAAGCTTCAGGTTCAAATTTGGGTACAAGCAAAAGTCTAACCTTTCAATTTAAACCTATTACTCAATTTGAAGTTCAATTTTATATTTATAGAATTCAAGTTATTTTGGGCCTAATACCAAATTGTCTATTTCCTGTTGTCTATCATGTTCAAGGAACATATATCTTACTTTTTATTTTTGCAAACCTCTTCATTAATAAAAAAAAACTGGAAGGAGTTGAAACAGTAAGGTGAATTTTGTTGATCATCATCATAATACTTGATAATATTCGTAATTGTAATCTTATTTCTCATTTTAATCAAACTCAAAGTGAAAAGGCAAAGCTATATATATTTACTAACAAACGTTCCTATTGTGATTATTGAGATAACATATTATTATCCAAAATTACCAAAGCTGTACAATATTATCTAGTATATGGCTCATCATAAAATTCGGTACAATTTATACTTCAATTCCAAACTTAATGACAGACTTGAATCAGGTATACATATTCTGCTTCCAGATCTACCTTTAGATTTTAATGAGCAATTAGTACCTGTCATCTAACTTTAAAGTGCCAAAACACAATATTAGTCCTTAAACTATCCTGATTTCCTATTGCTACACTTCAATACAGTCTTATTACATTTCAAATAACAAACCAGCATTCACACGAAAAGGCTAAAACATATCAGAGATTGTAACACAATAAGAAAAATCAATTTGCATTCAATTCAACAAGTATTCAGATCCAGTGTTGCTTTTGTATTGCCATCTCAAAATTACATCAATTCGAATTCGATTGTGTACCTGAGAAATCCAGAAGAATAAAGACGGATCAACAGCTTTTACTTGGAAATACACAACAGCAACAATAGTACATCACAGTTCTGACAGCAACAGAGTTTTTAATCATCAAAATCTCTTAAGATATCAATTGAAGTTATATCAGCACAACTACAACATTCAGATGCTTTCAATCGATTGGACTTGAGTTCAAACTTATTCAAATTTGAAGGAAATTTGGATTTTTTGAAGGAAATTTGAAATTTAGGAGAAGAAATCGAATCTGAAACTGTGTGACTTCAGATTTAAAAGTATAACAGATTTTTTTTTTTTGAAATTTTCTAGAGTTCTCCAATTATTTCCTTCACCAGCCTCCTCATAATGGCAGAAACTGCCTTATTTATAGACTGTAAAGAGAGGGAAAATTAATTTTCAGTGTTTTCCAAATCAGTCCCCCTTTTTCCGACTTGTTAAACAAGTTAATGCACTTAATTTTGTAAATCTTGCATTACAGCCCCATCTAGAAGATTCTAGATAATTCTGCCATATTCTTACCCCTTTGTTATACCCATCTTGCCCTTACTTCTATTTAAAAACTGCTAAACTACCCTTTTATGTTCCTAAAATACCCCTGCCTCTTTATTATTATTACCACTATCACACTTTCTATACCCAAAAGACCTCTGAAAATTAGTTGAATTTACCCAATTAACCCACAGCTCTTTGAACTTCAGATTTAATTATTAACTATTGGAATTATTCTAAATTTCAACAAACCTAAAATTAACTAACTATTAATCGAGTTTCGATCAGCTATAACCAATCTCACTACTAATCAACTAAACAGTTAAGGCTAAATTGCATTAATTATAAACTAATAGAATTTTAATATGATCAATTCGCAATTAACAGAATCAATTCCTCAGTAACAAGATCAATTCACCAATTTAAACTAACTAGGATGAATCACCAAAATTAACACGGATTAAAGTCTAACCCTAAATTTAAACTTCAAATTCAAACTAAAACAGAACTCATAACGTGTTACACTAACATTATCGCATAATCAGAATCATAATGCAATCCAAAAATCAATCAAGAGAAGAAATTAATTTCGAAGGGCCGACAAGAAAAAGAAAATTAATAAATCAAGCTAACTAAGGTGTCGGAACTATATTAAACTCAACCAAGCATGTCGTTAAAATCAGCAATTTTGAACGAAGAGAAAAAAATCAATAAAGAAAGAACAAAAACAAAGTAAAAGGAATTCTTACTTAACAACCCGGAAATCCTTTCAAATGAACCATAGAAAAGGCGGCATTTTGGACCAGTGAATCAACGGCCTTCATAATCTTGATTTAATGAAGACAGGCGGCTTTCGATGAGATTTAAACGGATATGAAGGTGGATTCTTGATGGTATTGTCAAGAAGGTATGATGGTGTGAGTTTGGTATCATTTGAGATGGCGGCACCGCCGTGAGTGGCGATGGCGGCGCTAGGGTTTCAACGTTTAGAGGCGTTTGGCTGGTCTTTGAAGAAAAATGGGGTTGGTATGAGATGAGGAGATGACGAGGAGTCGTTTGGTGCGAATTTTATCGGAAAATAATGCCGGCCGCCGCTGTGGGCGAATTCCGGCGGCAGCGTTATTGGTGGTCTGTGATAGAGACGAAAACTTCTAATTTTTTAGGGTTTATGTGTGATGTCTTATTTTTCTCTTATTTAAAATATTATGTCTATTGCTGGCCGTTAGATCAAAGGCCATCAACGAATGAGATTGAACGACGCATACGACGTCGTTTTGACACCCCCTTTGCTGGACCGGACTGGGTTGCTTCTTGGGCCTGGGTTGTGTGATTTTGGCTGGGCCAATTGTCTTTTGGGTTAGCTGATTCCGAATTTCAGCCCTCTTTTGCGTGTATTTTGTATTGCATTTTCTTTGTATTTTGTATTTTGTATATTTTCTTCTTGTATTTTATATTTTGTATTGTATTTTTGTATTTTGTATTTTGTTAAA
>MU713130.1:31078-64583 GCA_026770625.1 Nicotiana glauca
TTCCTTAAAATTGTTCTAAAATGAATTAATACCTAATAAATGCGAAATTAATTTCCTAAATGCAAATGCATATTTTTGTATTTTTATTTGATTTAACATGCGCAAATAACATGCAAAAATTCACACAAAATTCACACAAATTGTAAAAATAAGGAAAAATTATTTATTTGAATTTATGGGAATAACTCATATGTAGGGTAAAAATCACGTGCTCACACCCATAAGTTCTTTAATCTCTATTTTAAGGCTAATACTGATCCCTGTTCGACCTTGGTTCACGATCCATATCTCACTTGACTCTTTCAACAGGTCTAACAGAATAAATGGACCTAGAAGGAGCCCTATTTGATCCTCTACAACTATGATTTTTGATTGATATCGGTTATACACATCATCCCAAGTAACAACCTGATACTTTATCGGATTCTACTTTAACTTCTATTAAGCCAACCAACTTCAAACATTAAGTCCTTGGGTGAAAGCTTGAACGGCCCAACCATCAGCAACCGGTGGCAAGTCCATTCGTTCTATTTGAATCAGGTACACGAACTCTTTGAGCATCTCATTATCCTTTTTGTCTTACTTTGAAGAGGTTCGACTTCCTGGTCTCGACCATGATAGCCTCAACGTGTGCTTTCACGAAAGAGACAACAAGCATATAAAATAAGTCAATAGAATTAGGAGGTTAGTTGTGATACCATATCATAAATCCCTTTGACAGAGTCTCTCCAAATTTCTCCAGCAAGACACACTCGATCTCATTATCCTCCAAGTCATTTTCTTTGATGGCACATGTGTATGAAGTGACTTGCTCGTTTGGGTCAGTCATCCCATTGTACTTAGTAATCTTGGGTATGGGGGTTTTTTAGGGATCGTCTTTGGAGCCGCACTCGAAGGGAAAGGTTTTTGTACGAAATTCTTGGAATCCAACACTTCCAGTATCAGTGGTGCTCCTTGATATGGTCGACCCTAGAATTGTAGGTTTCCACATTTTTGTCGTTTGCTTTGATTTTCTTCTCACCTAATTCTATCTATTACGTCAGCTTCTCGAGCATTTTTATGATATCGGGGTTGGTACCTAACTTGTTTTCATTTGACCTCTCCGCAGCTAGTTCTTTCCTACGGGTGATTTCTAGTGACGGTGCGCGGCTTTGGTTCTATAACTGATATATTGCCGTTTGTTTAGCCTATAATATTTCGAAGATCATCCGTAGATTGATCCCGTCTCCTCTATTGTTTTGATTATTCTGCGTTGTCAATTGGGCTCCACCATAGATACTATTCTTGGGGTCAGTAGGCAGTTTTGTGGTGATAGCCATATGCGAGTTAGCGTCCAAAGGGTCCGCAACTGGAATTCCTACGGGATCAATGGATGGTACCTCGTTATCAGGCGCTATGTTGTTATTTTCACCGTGGTGAGCGGACTCATTGTCAACAGGTAGAGGTGCTAATTGTGAGTTTGATATTTTGAGCTTGAACCTAAAATCAGAGACACTTCAAAGAACAAGTGTAAAATAGTGTGTGTTATAGAAATTTGTATCAAATAACTACTATTATCCTTAGTCCCACGGTGTGTGCTAAACTGTTTACCCTCAAAATCGGATAACAATTGAATTTGTAAGTGATTTTAGGGATACATGGATTAATTGGACACAAAGCGATAAATTGAAATTCAACTAAAGCGAACAATGATAAAATAAATTCAAATTGTACGACTTGAACAGTGATAGCCTTGAAAATTAAGTCTCACTTGAACTGGATGCAATTCAAACGGTATCAGATACATAAGAATAGCATATTACAGAAAGAAAATAATATTATACTTCTTTGGGATGCGCTTTAAAATCTGTTTTATGACGGAAATGAACAAACGAATGAACCAAAATGCAAAAGAGTTTAACACTTGGATGGATCATATTCTGGGCGCACCTTTAGTATTAAAAGGCCCAATTAGAAAAAATATACGCAATTGCCATTTAAATCGAGCACGACACAGAGTTAGCTCCAAAGAGGTTCAAGATTCTGGACATACCAAAGTACGATGGGTCTTTGGATCCGTAGGAGCACATCACAACCTATAACCCGGTTGTGAAAGGGAATGATTTGTGTCAATATGGATCGAATCGCTCTTGCTGAAGAAGATTGGTGAAACCCTTATAAAAAGGGCCCTGATATAGTATTCTCTCTTACCCGAGCATTAAATTTACTCTTTCGAGATGCTTGCAAATTCATTCATTAACGCCCATGCTGGGGCAAGGAAGGTCAAAGCTAGAAAGGCGGACATTCAAGATAGCGATCGGGTAAGTTCGAACTTCTGTGAGAATTCATGATACGGTTCCAGAAAAAGAGGATGCTGCTATCAGATGTACCATATGAGTGGGCAGCGGAGGCGTTCAGAAAGGGTTTGAATTCACTGAGCAACAACGCCTCCTGAAAGTTGAAGGAAAGCTTGTTCGAGTTCCAAGCAACCATATGGGCGGATGTCTATAACTATTATGAGTTAAAAATAAGGATAGAGGATGATTAGTTTGGTTTCCCGGTATCAACAAAGGGACGTGATAGAGACAAGAAGTAGGACAAGATTAAAAGTGACTTTGATGCGAATCAGCAGTCCTCTAGTGGTTGTTTTCTATTGTATGAAAGAACCAAAGGTCGTAGTAGCAAAGGGTTTCGATCATCGGATAAGTTTCCCCCCGATAGAAGAACCGATCGTGGCCAGAGAGATACATCGTTATAGGAGTAGGAGGTACCAAAGGCTTGAGCCTCCACATACCTAAGTTATCAAATTCAACTTCAACATCAACTTAGTATATTTGGTGATGGCGATGAGGAATATCAAAGAAACACGGTTTCTGAAACCAATCCAGTCAGATTCTAGGCAGAGGGATCCCAGTTTATGGTGTGAATACCATGGGACTCACGACCATAGAACTGGAGACTACCGACATCTTCGGGAGAAGGTGGCGACATTGTTGAAGAATGGCCATCTCAGGAATTTTTTAAGTGATCGAGCCAAGAACAACTACCGCCGAAGTTGGGACAATGCAGAGCCCTCGAAGGTGGTAGAAGGCTCCCCTCAGTTGACCATCAACATGATTTTCGAAGAAAATGAAGTCAACGGGGTATAACCTTCTCAGTGGCCAAGAAAATAAAGATATAAGTGACTTACAACAAGAGACTCTGAAAGTCGTAGAAGATGATATCACCTTCATGGAGGAAGACACTAATGGACTTCTCCTGTCACACAATGACGTGTTGGTAATCTTTCTTAACGTTTTAGATTGTAAAATGAAATGTGTTTTGGTTGACCAAAGAAGCTCAGCCAATATCATCCAATAGAGAGTGCTGGAGCAAGCAAAGCTGACCGGAAGAATCATCTCGAGGACAAAGCTCTTAGCTAGATTCAGTGACAAGTGTGACAACTCGGGAAGAGATTTTAAAAGTGTGACAACACGGGGAGAGATTTGTTTTCCCACAATCACCGAGGGATTAATCAAAACCACTCTATTCGAAGTGGTATATGGAGATATGGGTTATAATATAATCCTCGGAAGGCCATGGATACATGAGATAAAAGTTGTAGACTTAACATATCACTAAGATTTGAATGTCCCAATGCCGATAGGAGTCAACCAAATAAGAGGGGGTCAACCTACGAAAAGGGAGATGAATGCAGTGTCATCCAGTAGCAAAGGGTAAAAGTCCAACAAATAGCAATTACAGAAATCGATGCCTTCTTCTTTTTCAAATGAAGATGATAAGAGTAAGGAGTCATCTGAATCCTATCAAGTTCCAAGATGTTTTAAGGTACCAGAAGAGACAGATGAAACCAAGTATACTGCAGAGGAATTCAAGCAAGTGGCCTTATTCGAAGAGTTTTTGGAGAGAAAATTTCACATGGGGACAAGATTAAATCCCGAGCTCAGGTTAGGGTTTATAAATTTTATTAAAGCTAAAGTTGAATGTTTTGGGTGGTCACACTCGGATATGACAAGTATACCATTAGAAGTGGTGGTCCACAAGCTAAGTTTGGATCCAAACTTCCCACCAGTAAGATAGAAGAAACGCCTAATACCCGAGGTCAGGAACATGTTTGTGAAAGAAGAGGTAACCCAATTACTCAACCTTAGTTCAATCTGGGATGTAAATATCCAGAATGGTTAGCCAAGGTAGTTGTAGTGCCAAACAGGAATAACAAGTTTAGAATGTGCATAGACTATAAGGATGTAAATAAGGTGTGTCCTAAAGACTCATTCCCATTTCCAAACATTGATCAAATGATTGATGTAACATCCAGACACAAGTTAATGAGTTTACTTGACGCTTACTTCGTGTATAATCAAATCAAGATGAAACTAGAGGATCGAGAAAAAACTTCTTTCATAATGAACTTTGGTACAAATTGCTATAATGTGATCTCGTTTGGGCTTAAGAATGCCGAAACCATTTACAAAAGGCTCGTTAACAAAATGTTTGAAAATAAGATAGGAAAAACAATGGAGGTGCACATTGATGACATGTTAGTCAACTCTTTGAATGTAGGAGACCACTTGAAACACATTCGATAGACTTTCAACATCCTGAGGAAGCATAACATGAAACTAAACACGGAGAAATGCGTTAAGGGTTGGTTTCGGTAAATTCTTAGGGGGAATCGAGGTAAATCTTGATAAAATCAAGCTATCAAAGACATTCTAGACCAATTGACAAGTGTGAAGAAAGTGTAGAGGCTGACTGTAAGATTCGCTGATCAAAGCAGATTCAACCCGAAATCCTCTGAAAAGTGCCATCACTTCTTTTCACTTTTAAAAAGAAGAATAATTTCGAATGGATGATAACTATGGATTTGAGCCTTTTTGATACCCAATTTTTTCCTCATATATTTGAAATATGCATACGCACTTTCAAAATACTATACATGCATTTACAAACATGCACAACTATTTTTATAATTTTTTCATAATTTTAAAAGGCCTTAAATCAATTTATTTCTGCATTTTTAATTACATAAATATTCAGTAATTATCTCTCATATTTATTTACAATGATTTAATCATCTAAATTCATTATTTATGCTTATATAAGTCTTCAAATATTTTAACTGCATTTTATATAATTACATTTGCCTTTTTAAGACTATAATTGCTTATTTTGCAATAATAGCCCCATACATATGCATAAATATATTATCTATACAAAAAATAAATTTTTATATTTTTATAATATTAAGTAATTATTTTAAATCACCTTCATCCATAAAAATTATTTTTATCATTTAATTAGCTATTTTTGCAAATTGTTTTATTAACAAATTGGGTATTTAACAAATAGCCCTTTAATTATGCCTAAATCCAGACCCCCCAAGTACAATTTCAATGCAAACCCTCGCCCACTTAAACCTAACCCAAATCTTAACCCAATTAAATCTAACCCGCCCCAACCCGAAACCAATCGTGGCCGTTGATCTCTGATATCAACGACCCACATTACCCCTTTCTTTTTTAACCCGAATGACCCCCAAACCCTACTCATTCTTTAGAGACCGCCGCCCTTGAATCTCTTCTTCTCCGTCCTCTCTAAAGTTATCCCTAACCCTAGCGCTGTCACTCCTAAATCTCCCAAACCCCTTCGATCCCCGACTAGATATGGGGTTATTTGGTATTTTGCTACCCTATTTAACCTGTTACATCTTCTGGTTGTTCGCATTCATTGATTTATGAGAGATTCTCAAAGACATTCAATCAAGTTTTGTCAAAATCTATCTCACAAGCCTGTCTTTGGCTATTCTCGTTTGTGAGTACTGTTCCTTGCCTATTTTTTCTTTGAATCTATGGTTTTGGACCGAGCTTCTTTTATCTGTACTATTTTCGAAAATCATAGTCTTATAAGTACTTGGGTCTGTCCAGATCATTGTAGATCTGGAAGGTTTTAAGTGCTATTTGATATTTTTTTCCTCAAAAATCTTATACTTTTGTTATTACTATTCCGATTTCAGTGCTTCTCTGAAATTAGGATTTTCTTCCCAAGTTTTTTCAAAAGGTTTTATTTCTTTCAAGCGTTTAATCTGATTATTCTTTACTCGTTTGGGTAATTTTTGTGTATGTTCTTTAAACCCTAGATCTTGTTCTGTTATGTCACTGATTTTTTTTAATTTTCTTCTTGTTGGTTGTTTATTTCTGTTAACCCAATATGCTGATTGATTTTATTAGGAATTTAAATCATATTTTCCTATTAAAAAATCAGTGTATTATGTGATTTTACCTATTTCCTTATTTGCGACCTTGATTAGTTATACTTGCCTTAATTAAATTGTTAGTATGGTTTGGGGATCTAGTTGACTCATATATGGTATGAGATTTATTTCTTGCCTTATTTGAACCCTAATTTTGTGTCGTTAATTGACCCTCCCCAATTTAAGGGGTCTCTTCTAGATTTCTCTGTAGGAATTGATTCCCTAATTGGCTGATTGATTTTATTTGGTTACCCTTGTTTTACGAACAATGATTTTCTCTTTACCTTATTTGTTTTACCTCACTAAGTGCTATATATACTCTCATTACTGATTCTTCAACACACTAACATAGTTCAAAAAACACACACTCACATTCATAGATAAACACACAAAGCTCTTGCTCTTATCCTCCATCACAATCTTGCACTATTTGTTCCTAATCAGCATGTTTACTACTATTCAAGTAAACCTCTGTGTTTCCTTGTAATCAACATGTCTTTTTTCTGTTTAAATAAACCTATGGTTTCCTATATTCAGCATGTCTACTTCTATTAATTAAACCTATGTGTTTCTTGCTTTCAGCATGTCTATTTTTGTTAATTAAACCTATGTGTTTCTTGCTTTTAGCTTGTTTACTTATGTTTTAACTAGACTGTGTGCTTCCTACTTCCAACATGTTTACATATTTGCTTATATGTAACTTAGACCTATGTCTACCTATTTCTGAACTAGCATGTTCTTTCTATCTTGTTTTAAGTGTTCATCAGACTTCTGACTAGTGATGCTCCCAACCACTGCTGCCCTTCATATAAGATTGTTTAATCTGACCCCAACATGCCATTTCTCTATTTAATGTATGTCCATATACCCACTTAGTAACAGTTAGTAAACTAAGTTAAACCTAGGTAATGTGAAACTCCCCTTGAAGTGATTGTGATCCTGTTTCTGTCTACTGTTGGATTGCAGGAATTTTTCTAAGTGTTGAGTGACTCTATTTGCTCCTTGTCTCCTGAAAATCCAAAATTATTTTCTTAAAACCATCTCCATTTTTCAACTCCTACTCTTAGAACATCTAGGGTTCTACCTCTCCTGTGTGAGCATTACCTAGGAATCCATGAGACTCCTCTAAACTTTGACACACAGGGGCTGGCTCTCCATGACTTGCTCACAAAATATTTCTTTAGATGTTTTTTGGTGAGAGCATTGCCCGGGGTCATTGAGGCCCTTGGGATCTTCAACACATCATGATACCATTGGGTGCACTATGAGAATATTGTCATGTTCATACTTGGTTGAAGGTCTGGTTTCCAGGTTTACTTTTGGGCCTATCCAGGCTCCCTATAGTATAATAGTTACATTCTGTATCTCATTTATACTTGATTTGTAATAAAAATTTATTGTAAGCAGATATTGGGGATATTAGTAAAACTGGGTGGGATTCTTATATATATTTTGTTGGAAACGGGTATATACCATGCCTATAGGGTTTAAATCAGTTCCGGCATTTAGAACCCATTCATATAGGTTGCCGCTTATGTGCATTTAGATACTATGTCTATAAGTTTAAAATCAGTCATGCATTTTAGATATCATGCCTATAGGGATTAAATCAGTTCCTGCATTTAGAAACCATGCCTATGGGTTGCTGCAATGCTTGTTTACATTTCTGCATTTAAATACCGTGTCTATAAGTTTTAAATCAGTTTCTATATTTACATACCATGTCTATAAGGTTTAAATCAGTCCCTGCATTTAGATACCATGTCTATAAGTTTAAAAATTAGTTTATGCGCTTAGAACTCATGCATATAGGAATTCAACATGTTCCGCACTTAGAAATCATTCCTCTAGGGTTTAAGATAAAATCAACTGCTAAAATCAGTAATCAGTTTACAGCCTAATTTTGCAACTTAGACACCCGTTTATGAAAATCCTGTTTGTTTCTCGTTTAGGCAAATTTGTAGGTTGTTTGAGTTCTAGGTTTAAAAGGTTACTTTCTTGCTGGTTGAAACTGCCTAGATTCAAGAAGTAATAAAATTAGTAGGCAAACTGACTAGGTATTTTCTGCCCCTCTTTAATAAAACTGCTGCATATGTTGTGCTCATCTAGATATCTTGCTATAGGACTTTTAAAGTGTTTGAAATACTGTTGTTTGAGACGTGCAATTGCCTGCTTATTTGTAGGGGAAATGTGAGCCCTTAACTATTCTTTTATCGGATAGTCCTATTTGTTTTGCTTATCGCTTAGATTTTCTCCTTTTAAGCACTATAGGAGAATCTAGATCTACCTTAACTAGAAGTCCTAATCATCTCCAGGACCATAAGTAAGGGGCGGGTAATGCACGCATAGAGTACGTTTAATTAGAATAGTTTATATAACTATTAAGGGGAGGGTAATCGGGTAGTAAAGGATATGATGACCTATGCGCTAATGCTATGTGTAACACCCCAACTTGGGCACAATTACCAAGTATTGCACAGAAGTGATCCTATAGGCTAAAAAACCTAGGAACCCTTTTACCCTTTATTTTAAACAAAATATCTATTTGTCTAAATTGCTTTGTTTGCTTATAAGATTAATTCACCTAATTCGAGTTTGATTAGGACCCACCGTTGTGGAACTCAAGGGGTGCCTAGCACCTTTTCGTCAAGGTTATTTCGAGCCCTTACCCAATCCCTGGTAACGCAAACCTATTTATGAGTTATTTGCTTTAGGTGCCCTAATGCACCTTAAATCCTTTAGGTGGAAACTCTTCAAATTCCATATCCAATTTTAAAAAAGAAATGAGTTGTCCCAAAGAAATATCGAAACTCGGACTTCGTGAGGAAAAAGGGGGCGCGACAGTATGGCGACTCTGTTGGGGATATTTTAAGCTCTTACCATAGCGAACTTGTTTTCATGAATTAGTACTAAGCACGCTTTATTCTGTTAATACATGTGCACCATTTCCCTTTCCCCCTTATTTGGATTTAATTGCCTATTTCTCAAGCATTCATGATTTCCTTTATTTCCTAAAACTGGCTTGTCTCCTTGTTTTCTTTCTTAACTATCTTTCAATTATTTAAATACCGCATTTATCATTTTTTTTAACGTGCAAATACCTGATAACATGCTATTTATTGCTGCATAAATCGTGCTCAACATCATATTGCACTCGTGCGTAATCAATCCTACAGCAACACTTGATGACTGTTTTTGATCTTCCTATATATCGCCCTTTAAATACAGAAAGGATTATTTGCGGTAAAACTAATCGATCAGCGGTTCAATCGACGGTTTCGTGCCTTTCCCGCTCAAGTCGTCAGTGTGAGGGTACCAGTCTAGACATCAATAGAAACCTTACTTTGATTAATTGTACACGTATCATGGTCAAACCTAGTTGGGTTAATAAGTTGTCCACATAAATAACCCTTTAACATAAACCTCGCCCAAAAGTCCATCGGGTTTTTAATAATCCCAATGGATGCAACCAAGATTGTGTGCATTAATTTTGGAGAAATAAGTGCCAATATGCTAATCATTGTTGTATAAATGGTCAAACCTAGAGAGGGAAAAGGGCCTAACCATGTTTGTTTTGTAGAAAATGAGGCACGAAGTCCCCAGGTTCGGCATGGTCGGTAACATACCATCACTATTGCTAGATTGGTGGAGGGATCTTCCATCAAGTGATCAAAATCATGTGAAAAGGGTCTTAAGAAATTTGCCTTCTTTATTGGTCTTCCAGCTGAACAAAATGTTGATCGAGGCTACCAGCATGTTCTTGGATAAAGAAAGGGTCGTGTTCCGCTGTGGATATATAGAAATGACCCTTCTCTTGGAGGAAATAAGGGATTCGCGGGATTGCCTTGGGATGGCCCTCGTTTATAGGCACCTGAAAATCGCACCACAAGGGGATTTCTTAAGATGATAGGGTTAAAGAAGAATGATGACTTGGAGTGCCTGAAAAACTCCTACATACCCTTCGACTTCCTCTATGAATAATACAGTCACATTAGGTCTTATCATATTTTCGATGGTGAATTCTCCATTACCTCATTGGGTTGGATTCATCGCAGGATCTTTGTGTTTATCGTGTTTCTTGGGCATTCTAGTGTTCTCGATCTAAGGGGACAGAATCCACACCAGGCTGGCCATAGGGGCCAAAACTTTGATGGACGGTATTGAGGGGCAGACCTATACCATTGTCCCTACGATCATTGGAGATATGTATCGGGCCTTGGAGCGCTGTCAGAAGGGGTACAGATTCTTCAAGGGTTGAAATTTGCTACTGCAAGTTTGGCTGTTAGAACATCTCCAGAAAGGTCAATACCGTCAGGAATTTTTGCATAGGGCGTGGAATGATTATATAACCTTCCATCATCCCAAGAAAATGACCTATATCCCAAACATATTTGCTCAACCAAAGGATGTTGTAGGATGGGTACAATTTTTCAACAATTTGACCGAGCACCAGGTTCAATAGATGTTCGAGTGGTTCCCTACTGACGAATTCATCATAATATCTAGCCAGGGATATTCCACACTTTGTAATGATCGGGTTAAGGGGCATATACCCTTATGCTCCCCTCAGGGTTTTGAGACAGGCAAGCAGGAAGCAGATCATACTGCGAGTCGCTAAAATGAGTCACTTCATAGCTAATTTTCAAGGTGACTCCATTCTATACAAAAATGAAGCACAACACATGTGGCACTTGAAGATTATCATGGAAAAGGATGCCATCGAGCCGGATCGATATCATGCTGGTCATGCGTACTTTTGCCCCTCATGGTTGGATGATAAAATAGGAGGAATATTGGAGCCAAGGGTTGGTCCAAGAAACATGGTCATAGATGAAGTTGCCAAAGCACATGTGAAGCATACAAATTGCCAAAAGAGTTCGCGAGTCTGAAGCCAATCATATGGATCAATATAAGGCCGGTATGGAAATGATAAATGAGTGGAAAGAGAGGGCTGTTAAATTCTGCGAAAGGATGGAATATATAGAGTACAGTCTAATGGAATTGGAAGGGAAAATGAGGAAGAGAGTCACTGATTGCCAGCACGCTGAGAGAAATGAAGGAGGACATTTAGCAAGGGCATTCTTACTGCTGAATCTGCACGAACTAGGGGATCTGATCAACAAGAGTATCCAGCCTAGAGAAGGTCCTTTTGGGACCAAGTAGATTAGGTTTACTTGCTTTTCAAATGTAATAAGGCCAAGTGCCATTAGTGACTTATCTTATTTAGTGTTGTTTTGGCTCGTCTATCTTTACAGTTATGAAATGAGGCAATTATTGGCATTAAAATTCTCCAAATATCCTTGTCGCTAGGCCTACCTCAGGTATAAAGAGGCTCCCAAATTAGGACATAAATTTACATTCCCACAATATGTGTTTAAATACTGCAAACTTTTTAGAATCCTTACTAACTTGTTCACCTTTTATTTTTCTTTATTTTTATTATTTCCATCCCCTAGGGTTGGTTTGCACATGCTGGCATCATCAGCATATCACACCAGATCTAGAGGCCCCCACCACCTCCTCCTCCGAGTGATTCGAAAAGCAGAGGAAAATCTAAGATCGATGACTTGAGTGGTATTCGAAAAGAAACTGCTGAGAATGCGGAAACTTTAAATGGTCGGAGTACTCCAGCATAAAATGACTTGGTGTTGCGATTAGAACAAAAGATATTGGAGTTACAAGGAGAACTTGAGCAGGTCCGCAACTTAGCAAACCTCTCCCTCACTTTGAATGTCCGAGACGTTAACCAACAAAATACTCAAAACCCAACACCTCAACGAAATACGCCAAACCAACATCCACAAAATCCTCCCGCACCCCATCAATATGCAACTCTACCTTAAAACCCAATCTTTTACTGATACCAACTCCTCCACAACACCATTATCTTCCTACCCAGTACCCACAAACCACTACCTATCAAACTCCTCAGAACACGCCACAACGCATTCTCAATCCTCAAAACTCAACCAACGACCACCACTACACCTAAATCCTTAGCATTTACCAAAACAGCCCCATATACGTGGAAACCGTACCTCACTCCACTCAACCAATCTCCTATATACTAGAATCTACTCAGAAGGACCTACTCATCAAGAACATGGCCGAGGAACTCAAGAAATTAACAAGTCAAGTTTAAGGTATTGAAGGAGGTAAAGGGATAGAAGGTTTGGATTTTGAGGATCTATGCATACAACCAGACGTGGAACTGTCGGAAGGTTACAAAACCCCCCAAGTTCGAAATGTTTGACGGAACAGGTGATCCCAAGGTTCATTTAAGAACTTGCTGTGACAAGCTTGTAGGGGTCAGAAAAGATGAAAGGATCCGAATGTAGCTCTTCATGAGAAGTCTTACCGGACATGCCCTGTCATGGTACATAAGTCAAAATCTTAAGAAGTGGATTAATTGAATAAGCATGGAATCAGAATTTATGGACTACTTCAGGTTCAATATGGAGAATGCACCAGATGTCTTCTATATCCAGAACCTAAAGAAGAAGCCAACTGAGACTTTCCATGAGTATGCTACTCGGTGGAGGAAGTAGCCAAGGTCAGACCAGCACTAGAAGAAGAACAAATGAACAAGTTCTTTGTCAAGGCATATGACCCACAATATTATGAAAGGCTAATGGTCATTGAGGATCACAAGTTCTCCGATATCATCAAACTCGGAAAAAGGATTGAAGAGGGTATACAAATGGGATGGTGACAAATTTTGAGGCACTGCAGGCCACGAACAAAGCATTACAATCTGGTGGCATATCAAAGAAGAAAGAAGTGGGGGCAGTAATGTTGGACACCTTTAATCACACTTATAACACCCAGCAACATACTATCATTCACCTCTAACTCGTCCAAATTACAAGAAACCCCGACCTAATTTTGATCGCAAACCACCTAGATAATGCCGCCATTGTTGAACCCATCGAGCAACTGTATGAAAGATTGAAGGTTGCTGGTTATGTCACCCCTTTTCCTGCCATGGTAATGGAGAATTCATCTAAGTGGTCAACCCAAACAAAACCTGTGCACAGCATTCGGGTATGAAGGGGCACACAATTGACAAGTGCCAAACACTAAAAGATAAGATCCAGACATTGATTGATAACAAGGTCATACAGGCAAAGGAAGTTGCGCCCAACATCCGCAACAATCCTCTCCCGAATCATCGGGGTGATGGGGTCCATGTGATAGAGACGGATAAAGAATGGGATCTTGAGGGGTCAATCGGGTTTATTCGGGAAGGTGATGACTTTAAACTCGCAGTCACACTCACTCCTGTTATGGTACATATACAACTTTCAATTAAAGTTAAGGTAACCGCATCTGTTCCATTTGAGGTAGAGGTAGCTCTACCTGCAGCCACACCTGTTCCCATTAAGGTAGAAGTGGCCACACCTTTCACAGTGATAGTAGCAACCACACCTCCTTTCAACTCGAATGCCATACCTTGGGATTAAGTTGCCGAAGCTAGGCAAAAAGGAAAATTAAAGATGGAAGAATCTGATGCCGCACAAGGAATGACCAGAATGGGAAAGATTTATACACCCGAACAGTTGGGAGGATCTAGCAAGGTGGCCGCTACTAAACAACCTATCATTGAAACGGGACCGAATGATCTTTGGAGGAAGGTACATGAGATGAAATACTCCGTCGTCGATCATTTAATCAAGACCCCTACCTAGATATCCATCATGTCATTATTGCAAAATTCAAAGGCACATAAGAATGCTTTGATGAAGGTGTTAAATGAGGCGTATGTGCCTAACAATATCACCTGTGGAGAAATGGCCAACATAGTAGGGCAAGTGCTGGAGAGTCATAAGATCACCTTCCATGAGGATGAATTACCGCCTGAAGGGTTAAGTCACAACCGGGCACTGTATATCACGGTACAATTTGAAGACAAATTCATTGCTAGGGTCTTAATAGATGGGGGTCAAGCCTCAATATTTTTCCTTTGACTACTCCGAAAAGATTGGACAAAGATTTCCACGAGATACGAGTAGGAAGTATGAATGTGAAAGCCTTTGATAGGTCTCAAAGGGCCACGATTGGGGAGATTAACCTTTGCCTGCAGATGTGGCCAACTTGGTTCGATGTTGAATTCCAAGTACTTGACATATCAGCTATATACAATCTTCTGTTGGGTTGACCTTGGTTACATGCTACTGGGGCTGTGTCTTCCATACTACACTAGGCCATAAAGGTCGAATGGAACCACCAGGAGGTGATCATTCACGGAGATGGAAGTAACCCCATTTACACTGCCAAACTATACCAGTTATCGAGAATAAAAGAAGGCTAGGAGCGAAAACTTATCACAATATTGAGCGTGTCAACGTAGTTGAGAAGGACAAATAGTGGAGTAACAAAATAGAGAGCATACTAGCATGGTCTATATATGAACCCAACAAAGGGCTTGGGAAGAAACTCCAGGGAATTACCAAGACGGTATAGTTGAAACGTCATGGCACAACTTTCAGACTGGGATACCTATACACCTAGCAGTAGTACAATGATTGGTCGCCGCCATGGCGTGGTCCTTATTACCCTGTTGAGCAAGCAATGCCACATCTCGGTCAGACTTTTCATCAAGGCGATACAATATGGGGAACTGCAGAGGAAGAAGCTTTAGCTTGACTGAGGAATTTGTTCCTGGACGATGAGAATATGGATTGCAGTGCGATATTGAGGAGGAGGAAGAAGAAGGCCTCACCGTTCATACTGTAGAGAAGGGAGTTATTCTCAGAAATTAGACTGCCACACCATTAAAGGCGCTTTTTGTTTCAAAATAATTGCTCGATTCATCGATCCGTACTTGTTTTGGAGTATTTTCAAAATTTAATCAATGCATTGCTATTTATTATTCATTATTATCTTTCACATTTTCCTTTTACAGTGTTATTATTACTTTTCTTGATGAACCG
Organism: Nicotiana glauca; assembly: GCA_026770625.1. NCBI lineage: Eukaryota > Viridiplantae > Streptophyta > Magnoliopsida > Solanales > Solanaceae > Nicotiana > Nicotiana glauca. The sequence continues at coordinate 46,244 of MU713130.1, forward strand.
ACGACTGTGACATGTAATGAGACAATGCAACATAAGGATAATGACTTAGAAAAGAGGATGAAATACCTCAGGAAATTGTTAGGGAGGTTGAGAACTTTGAGAATAAACCTAAGTCCAACCTCGACGAGACCGAAGCAATTAATTTGGGAGACGCCAAAACCATCAAGGAGACTCGTGTAAGCACTCACTTATCACCGCTAGAGAAGAAAGAGTACATTAGTTTCCTAAAGCAATATGAGGATATATTTGCATGTTCATATGATGACATGACCAGTTTGCACACATCCATAGTGGCTCACAAGTTGCCTACCAATCCAATGTGTCCGCCAGTAAAGAAGAAACTCAGAAAGTTCAAACCAGACATGAGCCTGAAAATCAAGGAGGAAGTCACTAAGCAAATCAAAACTATGGTTCTCAGGGTAGTTGAGTACCCAACCTGGCTAGCCAACATTGTACCAATTCCGAAGAAAGAAGGGAAAATCAAGGTGTGTGTTGACTATAGAGATTTAAACAAATCAAGTCCCAAGGACGACTTTCCACTGCCACATATACACATCTTGATCGACATTTGCACCAAGCATGAACTCCAATCCTTTGTATACTACTTCACGGTTTATCATCAGATCTGGATGGTTGAAGAAGACGCAGAGAAAACATCTTTCATTACACCGCGAGGAGTATATTGCTACAAGATGATGCTATTCGGTCTAAAGAATGCTGGGGTTACTTACATGAGAGACATGACATCCATCTTCCATGATATAATATACAAGGAAATAGAGTTGTATGTTGACGATGCCCAAGAGGGTCGCGAATCACATAGCAGACTTGAGAAAGCTCTTTCACAGGTTAAGGAGGTACGATCTAAAGCTGAACCCCACCAAATGTGCATTCAGGGTTCCCATAGGAAAGTTGTTGGGATTCATTATGAGTCACCGAGGAATTGAGTTAGACCCGTCCAAAGTTAAGGCTATTCAAGAGTTACCACCACCAAAGAGCAAGAAGGACGTGATGAGTTTCCTAGGACGTCTCAACTACACCAGTCTATTCATAGCACTGTCCACACTTATATGCGAACCCATCTACAAAATGTTGAGGAAAGATGTTAAAACGAGTTAGACCGAATATTGTCAGAAGGCTTTTGACAAAATCATGGAATACCTATCCACACCACTAGTCCTAGTCCCGCCAGAACCTGGGAGACCTTTGCTACTCTACCTATCTATATTAGATGGAGCTTTGAAATATGTATTGGGACAACATGATGAGACAAGAAGAAAGGAGCAAGCCATATACTACTTGAGTAAGAAGTTCACGCCTTATGAAGCACTATACTCTCTACTAGAACTCACTTGATGTGCTTTGACCTGGATAGCCCAGAAATTGAGGCATTACTTCTGTGACTATACCACGTACCTCATACCTAGGATGGACCCTCTGAAATATATCTTTCAAAAGCCCATGCCAACCGGGAAGTTATCAAAGTGGCAGATACTGTTAAATGAGTTTGATATCGTTTATGTAACTTAGAAGACATTCAAAAGACAAGCATTGGCAGATCATCTTGCTGAAAATCCTGTGGGAGGAGAAATGAACCCTTAAAAACATATTTTCTTGATGAAGAAGTATCATTCGTAGGATAGGACATTGCTAAAGCTTACGACGGTAGGAGAATGTTCTTCGATGGAACTGCAAACTTTAAAGCAGTAGGCATCGGAGCAGTTCTAGTATCAGAAACAAGTCAACATTACCTTGTATCTATGAAACATAGGTTTTCGTGCACCAACAACATGGATAAATACAAGGCTTGCATCATGGGGCCCAATCTGTCCATCGATATGAATATACAAGAGCTATTGGTAATCAGTAATTCAGATCTTCTGGTACATCAAGTTCAAGGAGAGTGGGCTACAAAGAACACCAAGATACTGCCATACTTTGTATCATGTGCAGGAACTAATGAAGAGATTCACAAAGATAGAATTCAAACATATGCCCAGAATTCAAAATGAGTTCGAAGACACACTGTCCACCTTATCATCAATGATACAATATCTACACAAGACTTTTATTGATCCCATCACGGTGAAAATCCATAACCATCCATCTTATTGTGCTCATTTTGAAGAAGAAACAGATGGAAAACCTTGGTTCCACGACAACAAAGAATATTTGGCGAGAGGAGAATATCAAGAGCAGTCAAACCATATTTAGAGACGCACTCTGCAGAGGCTATCCAATCACTTCTTCCAAAGCCGAGAGACCCTGTATAGAAGAACTTCTAATCTGGGGTTGTTAAGGTGTATTGACTCAAAGAAGGCTTCCAGATTGCTCGAGGAGACACATGCCAGAACTTGTATACCGCATATGAATGGTTTTGTCCAAGCCAAGAAAATACTCAGAGTTGGATACTTTTGTATGACCATGGAAACAGATTGCATCTGGTACGTATAGAAATGCCACCAGTGCCAGGTACATGCACACATGATAAGGGTACCACCAAACGAGCTCAATGCAACAAGTACACCTTGGCCTTTTACTACCTGGGGATAGGATGTCATCGGTCTAATCGAGCCCATTGCTTCAAACGGGCACAGGTTCATTTTAGTGGCCATTGATTACTTCACAAAATGGGTAGAGGTTGCATCCTACAAAGCTGTAACCAACAAAGTCATCGCAGAATTTGTCAAGGATCGTATTATTTTCCGATTCGGGGTTCCCGAGTCCAATATCACTGATAATGCTTCCAATCTCAATTGTGACCTGATGAAAACCATGTATGAAACCTTCAAAATCAAGTACAAGAACTCTACAACATACATGCCTCAAATGAATGGAGTTCTGGTAGCTGCCAATAAAAACATCAAGAAGATACTAAGGAAGATGGTAGAAAATCACAAACAATGGCACGGAAAGTTAACCTTTGCCCAATTAGGGTACCGCACTACAGTCCGCACATCAACTAGGGAAACTCCCTATTTCTAGTTTATGGTACCGAAGTTGTCATTCAAACCGAGGTAGAGATTCCTTCTTTAAGAATATTACAGGAAGCCAAACTCAGTGATGCAGAATGGATAAGGAGCCGCCATGAGAAATTGGCCCTTATAGACGAAAAGAGAATGAACGCAGTATGTCATGGACTGTTGGTGCTGAAGAAGATCTTCCCACATAAAGATGAAGCCAAAGGGAAATTCTTTCCCAACTGGAAAGGTCCTTACATGGTTCACCGAGTTCTAACAGGAGGAGCACTCATACTTGCAGGAATGGATGGAGAAATTTGGCCGAAACCTATCAATTCAGACGCCGTTAAAAGATAATATGTTTAGACTGTTTATATTTTTTCATCTGATGTAACTAACCAATTTGACCTGATTCCTGTTTAAGAGGGGTTATGTAAGCAGCCCTGTGGGTTCGTTCATATCTTAATAAAATCTTCATTTTGCCTCAGCACCAGAAACTGGGGTAGAATTTTGAGGAGAACCCTCAAAATTTCGGAGCAAGTCCAGCCAATGCCATCATATGCCAGACATGCAGAAATTTGTTAAGAAATTGGGTAGAATTTTGAGAAGGATTCTCAAAATTCCAGAGAAGGTTCAGCAAGTATCGTTGCACGCAAAACGATCGAATGATCATTTACCAAATCGGGGTAGAATTTTGAGGAGGACCCCTAAAATTCTAATACAAGAAAACTGGAATGTCTCTGAAATGTGTTACAGTCATTAGTTCATCTACAATTACTTGATATTTCACTATGTTTTCGTAAATAACTTTATTTTCATCAATAAGTGCATATTTTTGATAACTTTATTTCTGTGACAGCCAAGTGTTACCCAGGGCAACTCAAACAGGGACTGCAGAATGGAGCGAAGCAAAGCCAGCAGACAAAGACACGAACCAACCTCCCCTTACAAAACTTAAAATTTTTCTTTGGATGCAGGCACAGTGAACATAATAGGAGTACTCGCAAACATACACATATCAAAGTCATTATCAATCAAGCTACCAAACGCAAGTATATCTCCAGCTAAGAAATATTCTAGTCCTATTTGTTACTTGGTCACTGCATAAGGCTAAGCACTACCTTCTCTTTGCATGAGACTAAGCCATGTCTCAAATCTTGAATCAGGCTAAGCCCTGCCTCCACATCTTCATAAGGTTAAGCATTACATTCTCTTTGCATGAGACTAAGCTCTGTCTCAAATCTTGCATGAGGCTAAGACCTGCCTCCACATTTGCGTAAGGCTAAGCACTAGCTTCTCTTTGCATGAGACTAAGCCATATCTCAAATGTTGCATGAGGCTATGACCTGCCTCCACATTCGTATAAGGCTAAGCACTGCCTTCTTTTTGCATGAGACTAAGACTTGTCTCAAATCTTGCATAAGGCTAAGCATTGCCTTCTCTTTGCATGAGACTAAGCCTTGTCTTAATCTTGCATGAGGCTAAGCCTTGCCTCTATTTTTGCATAAGGCTAAGCACTGCCTTTTCTTTGCATGAGACTAAGCCCTTTCTCAAATCTTGCATGAGGCTAAGCCCTGCCTCCATATTTTCAAAAGTCTAAGCATTGCCTTCTCCTTGCATGAGACTAACCCATTTCTCAAATCTTGCATGAGGCTAAGCCCTTCCTCCATATTTTCATAAGGCTAAGCATTGCCTTCTAGTGAGATTAAGCTTGGTCACCCTCCCCATAATTGTTGCTCTATTATGGACTTTACAATATCTTCTTTCCTCAAGGCTAAGCCCTGCCTTAAAACGCTTCACAAGACTAAGCTTTGTCTTGTTATTGGTATCATGTCTCTACATTTCATGGGTTGATGTACAACCAATTTGTCCAAAGGCGTCATAATCCGAAGGTATCATCCTCATAGCCTGAAGACACCATGTCATGGCCTGAGGATCTCTAAATACTGCACATCAATATTCAAAGGCGGCATGGTTTAAAGGCACCATTCTTATGCTCGAGAACATCATTTCATGGCCTACGAATCTCCTATCTCATAATTCATGGGCCAGGACATCATTTGCACTGTCCAAAGACAATCTTTCATGGTCCAAAGAGAATTTGCATCACGTTTAAATTCTCGCAGTAATCTATATACTTGCATGCATCATATTTTGAGTTTTGTAGGTAATCCAGGAGGTAACAGTTCTTCAAACATGAGCAACTTTCGCTCCGGTTTCCGCTCATACAATTTTCACTGTGACATTATAACCAATTCCCATCAATTACCCACCTTACTCTGTAACCATCCAGATATATGCCCTATAATATATCCATTACACTTCGGACTCATAATCATAATTCTATCCGACATCACCCTTCACAAAAGAACCTTTTGATGAAACTGGCTACCATTCCTATAACAACTCCATAGGCTTCATTTATCGTTGGGTCCAGAACTACACATGTACTAATTCCTCTAAAATCAGGGATATGTAGGCAACTTAGAGACCAGGGTTCGGTCTCATTTTTTCAAACTCATTTGGTCAAAATTGGTCATTATTTCTTTACCCGAAAACTCTTTCATCCTTCCCGGCTAAAGAGGGACAGCTGTTGATACCCAATTTTTTCCTCATATATTTAAATGTGCATACACACTTTTAAAATACTATACATGCATTTACAAAAATGCACAAGTCTTTTATAATTTTTTTCATAATTTTTAAAAGGCCTTAAATCAATTTATTTCTGCATTTTCAATCATATTAATATTCAATAATTATCCCTAATTGCTTTACAATGATTTAATCATCTAAATTCATTATTTATAATAAGTTTTCAAATAATTTAATTACATTTGTATTTTTAAGACTATAATTGCATATTTTGTAATAATAGCCCATACATAGGCATAACTACATTATCTATATAGGAAATAAGTTTTTATATTTATATAATGTTATGTAATTATTTTAAATCACCTTCGTGCATAAAAACCTTTTTTATCATTTAATTAGATTTTTTTTACAAATTTTTTAATTGGGTATTTACCAAATAGCCATTTAATCATGCCTAAATTTGGACCCCCTCCCCCCAAGTCTAATTCCAATTCAAACCTCAGCCCACTTAAATCTAACCCAAACCTTAGCCCAATTAAATCCAACCCTCCCCAACCCGAAACCAATAGTGGAGATCAACGGCCCACATCACCCCTTTACTTTTTAACCCAAATGACCCCCAAACCCTGCTCATTCTTCAGAGACCGCCACCCTTGAATCCCTCTTCTTCTTCGTTCTCTTTGAAGCTATCCCTAACCCTAGCACCATCACTCCTAAATCTCCCAAACCACTTCAATCCCTGACTAGATATGGTGTTATTTGGTGTTTTGCTACCCTATCTAACCTATTACATCTTCTGGTTGTTCGACTTCATTGATTTATGAGAGAATCTCAAAGATATTGAACCGAGTTCTGTCGAAATCTGTATCACAGGCTTTTCTTTGGCTATTCTCGTGTGTGATTATTGTTCGTTGCCTATTTTTGGTTTGATTTTATGGTTTTGGACCAAGCTTCTTTCATCTCTGCTATTTTCGAAAACCCTAGTCTTATAAATACTTAGGTCTATCCAGATCCTTGTAGATCTAGAAGGTTTTAAGTGTTATTTGATATTTTTTTCTCAAAAATCTTATACTTTTGTTATTACTATTCCGATTTCAATGCTTCTTTGAAATTAGGATTTTCATCCCAATTTTCTTCAAAAGGTTTTCTTTGTTTCAAGTGTTTAATTTGATTATTCTTTACTCGTTTGGGTAATTTTTGTGTATGTTCTTTAAACCCTAGATCTTGTTCTGTTATGGCACTGATTTTTTTAATTTTCTTCCTGTTATTTGTTTATTTTTATCCACCCAATATGCTGATTAATTTTATTAGGGATTCAAATCATATTTTCCTATTAAAAACAGTGTTTTCTGTGATTTTATCTATTTCCTTATTTGCGACCTGGATTAGTTATACTTGCCTTAATTAAACTGTTAGTATGGTTTGGGGATCTGGTTGACTCCTATATGGTATGAGATTGAATTCTGGCCTTATTTGAACCTTAGTTCTGTACCGTTAATTGACCCTCCCCAATTTAAGGGTTCTCTTTTGGATTTCTCTATAGGAATTGATTCCCTAATTGGCTGATTGATTTTATTTGATTGCCCTTGTTTTACCAACTGTGATTTTCTCTTTACCTTATTTGTTTTACCTCACTAAGTGCTATATATACTCTAATTACTGATTCTTTAACACACGAACATAGTTCAAAATACACACTCTTATATTCATAGACAAACACACAAAGTTCATGCTCTCATCCTCCATCACAATCTTCCTACTATTTGTTTGTTGCACTGTCTAGTCGGATGAAAGCCAAGTCTAGACCCTTGGATCTTGTTTGATTTAATTTCCTCTTGCTATCTCTTAACTGGTATGTCTCCACTTCTGTTATCATTCTACCTTTATTAAGTCTGTGTGTTTCCTATTATCAGCATGTCTACTTTTATCTCATTAGATCCATGTGCTTTATATTTATTGTTCCTAATCAGCATGTTTACTACCATTCAATTAAACCTATATGTTTCCTTGTGATCAATATGTATTTTTCTGTTTAAATAAACCTATGGTTTCCTGTAATCAGCGTGTCTATTTCTGTTAATTAAACCTATATGTTTCGTGCTTTCAACATGTCTATTTCTGTTAATTAAACCTATGTGTTTCCTGCTTTCAGCCTGTTTACTTCTGTTTTAACTAGACCTATGTGCTTCCTGCTTTCAGCATGTCTACATGTTTTCTTATATGTAAATTAGACCTATTTCTACCTATTTCTCAACTAGCTTGTTCTTTCTATCCTGTTTTAAGTGTTCACCATACTTCTGATTAGTGATGCTCCCAATCTCTGCTGCCCTTCATATATGAATGTTGAATCTGACCCCAACATGCCATTTCTCTATTTAATGCATGTACATATACACATATAGTAACAGTTAGTAAACTAAGTTGAACCTAGGTAATGTGAAACTCCCTTTGAAGTGATTGTGATCCTGTTTCTGTCTACTATTGGATTGCTGGAATTTTTCTAAGTGTGTATGACTCTATTTGCTCATTGTCTCCTGAAAATCCAAAACTATTTTCTTAATACCATCTCCTACTTCCAACTCCTACTCTTAGAACATCTAGAGTCCTGCCTCTCTAGTGTGAGTATTGCCTAGGAATCCATGAGACTCCTCTGAACTTTGACACAATGGGGCTGGCTCTCCATAATTTGCTAAAAAAATGTTTCTTTAAATGGTTTCTGGTGTGAGCATTGCTCGGGGTCTCTGAGGCCCTTGAGAACTTTGACATACTAGGATACTATTAGGTGCACTATGAGAATATTGGCATGTTCACACTTTATTGAAATTCTGGTTTCCAGGTTTACTTTTGGGCCTATCTAGGCTCCATATAGTATAACAGTTCCATTCTGTAACTCATTTATACTTGGTTTGTAATAATAATTTTTTTGTAAACAAATATTGGGGATGTTAGTAAAACTGTGTGGGATTCTTATATATATATTGTTGGGAGCTGGTAGATACCATGCCTATAGAATTTAAATAAGTTCCTCCATTTAGAAACCATGCCTATAGGTTGCTGCAATGTTTGTTTACTTATGTGCATTTAATTCCACGTCTATAAGTTTAAAATCAGTCCTACATTCTAGATAACATGCCCATGGGGTTTAAATCAGTTCCTGCATTTAGAAATCATGCATATGGGTTGCTGCGATGTTTGTTTACTTTTCTGCATTTAGATACCATGTCTATAAGGTTTAAATAAGTTCCTGCATTTAGATACCATTTCTATACATATTAAATCAGTCCCTGCATCTAGATACCATGTCTATAAGTTTAAAAATCAGTTTCTACGATTAGAACTCATGCCTATAGGATTTCAACGCGTTCCGCACTTAGAAATCATGCCTCTAGGGTTTAAGATAAAATCAGCTGCTAAAATCAGAAATCAGTTTACGGCCAAATTTACAGCTTAGACACTCGTTTATGAAAATCCTGTTCGTTTATATTTAGGAAAACTTGTAGGTTATTTGATTTCTGGGTTTAAAAGGTTACTTTCTTGCTGCTTGAAACTGCCCATATTCTAGAAGTAATAAAATCAGTAGGCAAGATGATTAAGTTTTTTCTACCCCGCCTTATAAATCTGCTGCATATGTTGTGCTTATCTAGATATTCTGCTATAGGACTTATAAAGTGTTTGAAATACTGTTGTTTGAGACGTGCAATTGTGATACCCAATGTTTTACTATATTATTTATATGTGCATAAATACCTTCAAAATAGCATATATATATTGCATATATAAGCATGCGCAAAGGTTTTATAATTTTTCTTATAATTTTTAGGATTTAAATTGATTTATTTCCTTCCCTTTCTTTCATAAAATCCCCAATAATTATCCTCCAAATTAATTTTGTGGTAATTTAGTTATTTAATTTCTATATTTATGCAAAATTATGGTTAAAATATTTTTACGCATTTTTTATAACGGCATTTTGTATTTTAAAAACTAAATTGTATATAATTGCATTATTATCCCATTTAATGTATAATTACATTTTATATGCGTAAAATAGATCTCCTATATTTTTAAAATGTTAAATACCTATTTAAAATCAGTTTTGGACATAAAATTATTTTCCAAGAATTATTTATTATTTATTATAACTTATATAGGAGAAAATTGGCTATTTAAAATATAGCCTGATTGGCTTTCAATTGTAGCCCAAACTGAACACCAACCCCAGCCCAATTGCACATTAAACCTCCCAACCCAAATCCTAAATCTGCCTACCCAACCCAAGACCCCTCAAATCCTGACCGCTGATCCTTTAGATCAACGACCCTTATCCTTTCCTTCCTTTTTTTTTAATCTCAAACGACCCCTAACCGTAGTCTCATTTCCAAATTTTGCCGCCTCAGCATTCTCTCATCTCTCAATCACTCAACCTAACCATAGCTCCTCTCAACCACCATTCTCCTTCTTCGGTCTTCTCCCGTGACCAACCTTCTACTCCTAATCCTCCAATGGCTCCTCTATTGCTATGCTCATTTTCTCTGAGGCCTTCAAGGGCCCTAGGCCACACCGTCTTGTATATAGGGTTTTTATTTGGCTGTTCCTGGCTACTCCAGTATGATTTCGAGCAAATCACACTGTATTTGTTACGATCTTTTGGTTTCTAAACAGGTTCTTCCATCTCTACTTGGGTTTCTTCTAAAACCCTAATTTTTGATTGCATCTCCTAGATCTGTACGATTTTTTAAACAATTTGAGTCTGTTCTTTTGATGTTTAACACTGTTCTTGAACCTCTTTTACAAAAATCAACGATTTCAAGTATTTTTTACCTTTTTCTCAAACTAGGGTTTTCAGAACATCTTCTATACTTTATTTAAACTGATTCTTTATGTTTAAATTTCTATCCCTTGTATATTTGGACTGATTCTATGATTTTACTAATTTTTCAACTCACCTATGTGGAAAAACCTAATTTCTTAGTTCCCAATCTTGGGTTTCTGGGTTTTGTTTTGATAACGCGTTCAATTAATCTGTACGTTTCTATGATCCTATTATTTTTGCCCTATGTTTGCTTGTTAGGGTTCCTAATTATGGTTATCCTTGCCTATTATGTGATTTTCCCTTATTTCATTCACCAATGTTTCTGATTCTTCACTTCTCCTACGTTGTATCATGCTTAGCTTACTAATTCAGACTATGCTCTGCATGAATCCCTAATTTTATATACGACTTATTTCCAAATCGATCTTTTAGGGTTCTGGTTTTTCATACCAAGTGTTTGTTCTTATAGGTGGCGCTAAATAAGTACTATCTTCTGGTTTTGAATCCCTGAATATTTGTGATTGAGCATTCACAGATTCCGCATGATATCTCTACTAATGTTTACCTTGTAGAATGTTTTTTGACCTTATTCTATGGTCAATTATGCCTTTAATTGATTTCTTAAGTCTTTCCTTGATTGAATATGCTTAACCTTGCCTCTATTACATGTTGTATACTTGTACTATGCAGAAAATATTTTCTTATTTGTCATGTTCAGCCTTATACGATTTCCTTCCTTATTTGTCATATGTCTAATATCATTTGAAGTTAACTCCTCAATTAAAGGGAGTACTTACCTTGATTTCCTGACTGACTGATTCTGAGTTCCATAATTACTGATGGACTTTAATTTTTACCTTATGTTGCTACATGCTTTCAAACTATATATGCACACTCTCTTATCAGCACAAACACAAAAACACTCTTGGTTCAAAACTCTCTCTCTCACACTTAAAATCTTCTGCTCTCTTTTGTGCTACTTGCTACTACTTTAAGTTATCCGGCTGCAAAGTTAAGGCTAACCATTGTGTTCTCTTGCTCTTTCACTTTACTTACTGTCCTTTTTACGGGTATGTTCTAGTTTCAATTCAAAGTTCCAACAACAATATGATTCGTTTATTGCTTCAGTTCATCCTGTTTCTAGTTTGCTTCTATTTATTATGTTGTTGTGAAACTTGTAGTTCATGTTTACATTAATATGTACCTTCCTTCCGTAAGACCAATATATTACCCCTCTGTGTTGTTTTTGAACATGTCTGCACCAATTATCTCTATGTGTTTACCACCATATGCTCCATGTATCCCCAAATCTCTATCACCTCTATATGTGAGTTTGTTCTTTATATCTGATTATGTGACTATGTCTGGTCAGCTATTTTTGAGCATGTCTATACCAGTTCCTAGACCTTTGCTTGATTATGTGTTTACAATCAAGTGTTCTATGTATCCCCCAATCCTTTGACCCCTGTTTTGACTACTAAATTTGCCTTGGTACTGTGACTCCTAGTTGTGTATGAATCTGTCTTAAAGGTGTTGTGTTTGGACTTTTGTTGACTACTCCACTCTCTTTTAAACTGCCCCTGTTGTGATACTGAATTAATTTCAAACAAACTTCCTTTTTAATACATTTTTTCATTAAAACGTTTCAACTTGTGTCAAGCACTTTTACTCTACTCCTAAGCCAATAAGTTTTGTCCCCTCCAGTATGTATACTGCCTTGGGATCCTCTTGAGAACCCTCTGAACTCTAGCATAATGAGGTTGGCCCTTTTATACAGCACTTATTCAATTTTGGTTACCAAGTTAGGTGTAAGCACTGCCGGGGATCCTTGAGATTCTTAGGAAACTTTGATGTACCTAGACTATAACATTGTCTATAGAATTGAGACATTTGAGGCTATTGGAGGCTTTTGGAAATCTGGTCCTAATTGAAGTCTCCCTATAGAATAGCTTCTTATTTTCTTATTTACTTATGTAGTTCATTCATAAGGTCTGTAATAACTTGTAAATAAATATTGGGGTAACTACTGAAAGGGATGAGTAGCTATATTCTATGGGGTAATACGGGTAGAAATCATGCTCATAGGACTTTAAATTTAATCTGATTGTTTTATCAAGTAGAAATCATGCTTATAGGGCTTTAAATTTTGTCATCTCACCATGCTAAAAACCATGCCTATAGGTTTCAAATGATTCTGTTATAGAAATCATGCCTGCAAGTCTTAAAATCGACTTAATAAATAGATGTCATGCCTATAAGATGTAATTTAACTCAGTTTCTATTATAACAAGTGTTTATGTATGTGTCCATGCCTGCAAGTCTTTAAAATTAGTATTGAACTTAGATATCATGCCTATAGTAAACAATATCAAATCCTGCCTATGGATCTCGCCTAAGCTTAGTTTAAATAACTCGATCCGGTTAATGCTTAGTTCACTTCTGATTTGGTTTAATTAAGTAGTTTATATTTCCTGAAACAAGTTCTTTTAAAAACTACCTCAATCTATCATTAGACAGCATGCCCATAGGATTTTTAAAAGTCTGTTTTAAAATCTCCCTGTCTTAATATACAATGCAGTCATTAGTATTCCACGTACAGGCAAGACTGTAGGGCGTTTTGAAAACTGCAATTCTGAAACTATTTCTATGATAATGTTTTTTTCTAATCCTAACAAGCTTTATGAAACCAATAGGCAACTGCTAAGGTCATTACTCCTAAGTATATTGTGAGCACGTAATTTTTGCCCTAAGCAAATTATTCCAAAAGTTTCAAATAAAATAATTTTACAATTTTTATGAATTTTGGTTGCATTTTTATGTTAATTGGTTACATAATAACTCATATTAAAAATAAAAAAATATATATGCATTTGCATTAGGAATTATATTTCACATTTTAAGTATTAAGTCATTTTTAGAACAAATATAAAGAAAAAGAATAGTACTTTTATCTTTTTTAATTCTACATGTTATATTTTTAGTTTAGTTTTCTTTTAATTAGGAACTAGTTTAATTTTGGAAGTATATTAGGTCTTTAGTTTTATTTCAGTAGTTTTATAAAATCAGAAAATAAAAAAATATACAAAATAAAAACAAAATAAATAAAAAAGAATTAAAAGAAAAAAACAATAAAACAGTGGTCTTAATTAAAGACCCATTGTTGGGCCACTGATTCATGCAAAATCCAGCCCAAACGGATCACCCAAGTTCCCCTGCCCAGGCCTAATTCCCCTAGACCCGGCCTGTCCTTTTAATAAATCAAATGACACCGTTTGGTGTCACGTGAATCTGAGCCGCTCATCTTATCTCATCTGACGGCCATGGATAAATAAGAAAATTACATAAAATATCTAAAAAAATGACATAACCTTAGAAACATTAAACCATCTTCATCTTATACCCCTCCTCCGCCGCCGACATCGCCGGAACCCTCACCGGCGGGAAACGTAACCTACGCTGATAACCACCAAATTGACACCATAGATTCACCATGAAGCCCTCGTTCCATCCCTACCATCAGTTTTCCTCGAATCTTAGCCTAACTCCTCGAATCACATCATTTTCTTCGCTGGAACCCTATCACCGGCGAACAATACCTACTCCAATGACCGCCAAAATAACACCCCCAGTCCCTCTCTTTCCCCTCTTTCCAACCTTGCCATTAGTTTTCTTCGAATCTCGCCGGAAAACTTCGAATCTTGATTTTAAGTTTTCCAGCCAAGACCCAAAGTATGCCAAATATCCCCAAAATAATACCCTAGGTTCTCCTGAGTGTCCTCTACCCAACCACTATACCCATTTGCTTCGAATCTGCCTAGAATTCCTCAAATATTCATTTTAAAATTTCTGACCGAGAACCCTAATTTCTAATCTTCAAGATTTTGGACCGTGGCATCCCTAATCATGTGTTTTCTTTTGAAAACACACGATTAGGGATGTTACGTGTCAAGAATCCTGGAGGATTCAAGCAATCATGGCTGGCCGGAGTTCCTGTGGTAGTAAGTCGTTTTTTCCATCTTCTAATTTCATTTTTCTTCTATTATTTTGCTTTCTAATTTTTGCTTGTTGGAAATTCTGTTCATTGGATTAATTAGTAAAGCATGATTCTTAGGTTAATTGTCATTCTGTCATTTAATTTATTTGTCTTAATCACTTTTAGTCAGTCAATTCGTTAGGTGTCAATTTAGGATTAATTAGCAATTAATTGAATTTTTGGTTTTATAGTTTGTTCAGTGGTAGTATGATTTCAGTAATTGATTTCATGTTAATTGTGTCGATTGATTAATTGATAATTTGGTAGTATTGAATTATAGAGGCATTTAGCTTGTTTGGATATAGCTGATTGGGATAGACAAGGGCAGTAATTATGAGGGGAAGATGGGGGCATTTTGGGTATATAAAATAGGCTAATAGTAATTACCGCCTAATTAAAGGGTAGTTTGGATAATGGAAAAGGGTATTTTAATCTGATTTGGTAATTTTGGAAGTGAAGTAGGGGTAGTATAGGAATTGTAAGGGGTATAGGTCCTTCTAGAATAGACTCTAGTGTAGATTTTGACTAAATAGGTGCACTTACTTGTAAGACAAGTCAGAAATAGGGGGGAGGGGTAAAAATAGAAATAAATAGGGACTAATGTATAAAAAGTAAAATCTGAATTTTCCTCCAATTATATCTATAAATAGGCAGTCCCTTTACTTGTAAAAAAAGTTTTTTCAGCCATCAAATTCCCTCCCAAAAAGTCATTCTCTGATTTTCAGATCTAAGCTTGAAATTCAAAAATTCAAAATCCAAAAACCACAAAAACAGAAAAAATCAAAAAAAAAATTACTGTTTCATTGCCTCTATAGTTCATTTTCAAGTTCTTTTTTTGGTGTTCTTCATTTCTGCCATAAGATCGAATTCTAAAAGGATTTAGAGGTGTTTAATCACCTGGTCGAGTGAATTTGGTTTCAAATAAGTTGGTTTTAGTTGAGATTTGGGTCTATTGAAAGTTTCAGAGGATATTAGAGTGCATCTCGATTTGATTTAATGTTATTCAAGTTATCTTGAGTGATTTCCTGTTTAATCTGGGATCCGATCATTTGTTGGGTTCATTTTGGGTTAATTTGGTGCTGTGTTTGGTGATCTACTGCCTCTGTTTGATTTTCAAAACACTTCTGAACTTCTGGACTTGTCCTGGCCTGCCTGTGATCATCTACTGTTACATTGCTATTGTTGATCTCATTTTCTTCCTCCTATTTCGTTTTTCCAGGTACATCTTCTGATTTCCTATGAACTATTGAAGGAATGATGTATTTTGATTGGAGGAATACATGTTGAAGTGATGCTGTTTGAAGTCATGAGTTGTTTCAATTCTGACTAATTAATGAAACAATCTGTTTTCCTCAGAGTTTACGTCATTTGTATAATTGGACTGTCACTATATAATGTTAGGTGTCCAGGAGATCTTGGTCATGGGCGACTCGGATCTTTTAGTTCACCAAATTCAGCGAGAATGGGATACACGAGACTTAAAGCTCATACCATACCGGTAATGTTTGCATGAATTATGTCAACGGTTTCAATCAATAGATTTCAGGCACATTCCGAGGATTCATAATGAAGTTGCTGACGCTTTGGACACTTTGGCGTCGATGTTGCATCATCCGAATAAGGCTTATGTGGACCCGTTGCAGATTCAGGTCCGAGATCAGCACACTTATTGTAATATGGTGGAAGAAGAGCTTGATGGTGAGCCATGGTTTCATGATATCAAAGAATACCTCAGAACGGGAGTATATCCGGCACAAGCCACATCGGATCAAAAGAGAGCTATTAGACATTTGGCAAGCGGATTTTTCTTCAGTGGAGGAATTTTGTACAAAAGAACTCCAGATCTTGGTTTATTGAGGTGCATGGATGATAAATAGGCTACAACTATCATGACCGAGGTACACACGGGAGTTTGTGGACCTCATATGAGTGGGTATGTGTTGGCAAAGAAGATTCTCCGAGCAGGTTATTACTGGCTTACTATGGAATGGGATTGTATCAGTTTTGTGCGCAAGTGTCATCAATGCCAAGTACATGGAGATTTGATCCATTCTCCACCATCTGAGTTGCATAAATGTCGGCACCATGGCCCTTTGTTGCTTGGGGAATGGATGTCATTGGGCCGATCGAGCCAGCAACATCTAATTGGCACAGGTTTATTCTGGTAGCCATTGACTACTTCACTAAGTGGGTTGAAGCAAAAACTTTCAAATCAGTGACCAAGAAGGCGGTGGTCGATTTTGTGCATTCAAATATCATTTACCGGTTCGGAATTCCGAAGGTGATTATTAGCCATCTGATGGCGGAGACATGTTAGAAGTTTAAGATCATGCACCGCAATTCTACCCCATATCGTCCTAAGGCGAATGGAGCAGTTGAGGCAGCTAATAAGAACATCAAGAAAATACTTCGGAAAATGGTGGAAGGATCCAGGCAGTGGCATGAGAAATTACCTTTTGCTCTGTTAGGATATCGCACTACTGTTCGCACTTCAGTAGGGGCGACTCCTTATTCATTGGTGTACGGTACGGAGGCAGTGATACCTGCGGAAGTTGAAACCTCCCTTCGGATTATTGCTGAGGCAGAAATTGATGATGATGAGTGGGTCAAAGCCCGTTTGGAACAATTGAGCTTGATTGATGAAAAGAGATTGGCAGCGGTATGTCCTGGACAGTTATACCAACAAAGAATGGCAAGAGCATATAACAAGAAAGTGCATCCGCGGAAGTTTGAAGTAGGGCAATTGGTGTTGAGGCGTATCTTACCTCACTGGGCTGAAGCAAAAGGAAAGTTCGCTCCTAACTGGCAGGGGCCGTTTGTTGTAACACGAGTGTTGTCCAATGGTGCATTGTATCTAATAGATNTTTTTCTTTCGTATCCCTCTTTCGGAATCAATAACAAAAACTCAAAAATCCGAGCGGGGAAATTAAGAAACAAGGGAAAGACAATGGAAAAAGAAAAGAAAAGAAAAGAAAAGAAAGAAAAGAAAAAAAAAGGAGAAAAGAAAAGAAAAAGAAAAAGAAAGAAAAGAAATGAAAAAGAAAAGAAGAATGGAAGAAAAGAAACATCGCAACAATGAAGCGATTTTATGGCTTGAACTACGTTTGACTTGATCCCGAAAGGGTACGTAGGCAGTCTCACTGAGGTTCAGTCACAACAAAAGAAAAATCCAAGAATCCCCAAGAATGAAACTGGGGCAGAAGTCGTGGTTGTTGCAGAAATATGATTCCGAAAGTTGTAATTTTGAACCCACGTTGAAACATTTAGAGCCTCTATACCCTTCTTTCTAAACCCATCCAAAAGCCACATTACGGTCCAAAGAAAGACCTTCTAATCAATTTTAAGAAATGTCAATACGAGACGGTAAAGTGATTCATGTTGGGGACAACACTCTGGTGCCAGAAGGAAAATGATGAAATGAGAGAGTCTTATAGTTGAAAACCCTCACGGGCACCATAGGGCGATGTGAGTTGAGAGAAATAAAAATGAAAGAGTCTTATTGGTGAAAACCCTCACGGGCATCTTAAGGCGAAGTGAGTTTGAGAGATATTAAAATGAGAGAGTCTTATTGGTGAAAACCCTCACGGGCACCGTAAGGCGAAGTGAGTTTGAGAAACATTAAAAATGAGAGAGTCTTATTGGTGAAAACCCTCACAGGCACTGTAAGGCGAAAGTGAGTTTTTCAGATGGGCAAATGAAAAGTCTGTGGCTGAAAGGTGTTTGAAACATGGCAAAACAAGCAAGGTTTGGGTTTTGGCGAAAGTCGGGTTGTGAAAGTATGGAACAGCAAATGTGGCAATCGACAGTTGGTTGGTTGGACATACTAGGTTGGTTAATCCAAAATGTGTGGCATGATCAATGGTGTATTGGGAAAAAACTGAATTTATATTAAAGATGACGTGGCATGACACGTGGATTGGTCAAAAGGTCAACAGG
>MU713133.1:4469-19891 GCA_026770625.1 Nicotiana glauca
TAATTGTACAAAAAATAAATTTGTATCTTAAACTAAAAAAGAAAGAAAATTTATGTAAAAAAATAAATTATAGTGAAAATATTACTATAACATTAGATATAATATGATCAAACAATTAAGAAAAAAATTTGTATGATTAATATATGAATCGAGTGCGGTTAGTTTGAGTTTAAAACCATAGCATAATTTTTTGAAAATGCAGTTTAGCTTAAAAAATAAAATGATAAGAATTATTTGAATTTGAGATGAAATTTTTTTTTTGTATTTGAAAATATTACGTAAAGAATTAAAATGACAGTAAAAATATTATTATAATTTTTAGAAATAATGTGTTCAAATAATTAAGATTTTTTTATGATTAAATAAAAATTTTAAAAATAAAAATAAATTTGTATTATTGGTAATCTTACTAATGAAAATTAAAAATTAAATTATATCTTATAGCTAAAAACGAAAAAAAAATTAACTGCATCTAATACAAAATTAATCATAAGAGAACTCAATACATTTGGAACATGATAATTAAATAACTTATATATTAATGTTTTAGACTAATTAAATCTTACAATTTAGAACAAAATATGACATTATTTGAAATGATTTGTTCGCGCATCGCGCAGGTACTAATACTAATATTATATTAAAAGGAGAGTAGAATGCATTGTGGTTAAGCCAAGTGGCAAGCTAAAATAAAACCACTTGGCAATTTTAAGACAACATTAATAATTAGAAATTATAAATGGAAATATTATATTAAAAGGAGAGTAATATGCATTGTGATTAAGCCAAGTGGCAAGCTAAAATGAAGCCACTTGACAATTTTAAGACAATATTAATAATTAAAAATTATAAATGAAAATATAATTAATGAAAATAGTTGAATGAATCTTATACATAATTTAAATAGATCTTAGACAAATCTAATATATATTCATCCACTCCTAGACTTTCTTCTATATTATCTAGAAATATGAAGGTAAAAAAATTAATTAAAAACTATAAAATAAAAAATATAGGAAGATGTAAATTGAGATAACCTATGACCATTTATACTTTGGAGTAAGTTAAAATATAAAATAAAACTAACATTTACTTAAGATATTTAATATTTATTGTCTTTAAAAAAATAAAAAAAATTAGGTAACAAAATAAGATCTTACATAAAATATACAAATTATTTATAAGGCAAGAAATAATAAAATAATTAATAAAATATTTTTTATAGTAAAATCATATTGATATTGATAAATCAGGAAAATGGATATTTATATGCAAATATTACTATAAATTTAGATATTGCATGTTCAAACAACAAAGAATATATTTTTTATGATTAATATCTAATTGAGTACGATTAATTTAAGTTTGAACGCATAATTTTTTGAGAACGCAGTCTAATTTGAATTTGAGATGAGATTTATTTTTTGAAATATAATAAGAAATCATATTTTGGAATATGAACAATAAAGTCAAAATTACTCTTGAAATAATTTTTACTTTTTATCTAAATTATATTAGAATGAGTGTGGTAGAAATAGATATTAAATTCAAACAAGCTAATGAAAAGCCACTTTAAAATGTAATAATATTAGGTATTAAACAATATAATAGAAAATTAATGAATAAATAGAGAAAAATAAAAATTAATATTTTAATCATAGAGAAACAAAGATAAAACTTATTTATATTTAAGATGAAATTTTTTTGGTTGTAGGTAAAAATAATAATATAAAAATTAATTAAAATCGCGCGCAAGCTCGCCCCTTTATGTTATGGAAGAGTTGAGCTTATTGCGGGGCTGGTTATTTATAGCCAGCAGTTGGCTATCGGATTTCGTCCCGCAACTAGAAGAAGATAGCTTCAGGATATGGTTGAATTTATAGTAGGGAAGAGAATGTATGAAAAAATAAAGGTAGTGTGGGGATATTTACAGTTTAAGATGATTTAAAATAAATTAATTAAATAGTTAATTATATTTCAAAATATTACTTATAGATTTATATGATTATTAATAAAATGATACAAACATAAAAATATATTAAATTTTATGAATAAAAAAAGGTGTATTTATTAAATACTATTAAAAGAATAATAAGCAAGACATTAAGTTAATTACTAAGCTAATAAAAGACTATATGATAGTATAATCATTTTAAATAATAAATAATATAATAACCGTAGCAAAGAACAAAAAGGAAAAAGAATATGCGTAAAAATGATGGTGATGAATAAGACATATTTGACTTTCACATAAAAAGAGAGTAATAGTAAGAATTTTGTTAAAATAATATGATCTAATACACTAAAACAAGACAAATCACAACTGACACGTTTAGTATTCTAGATAGTGAGACGAAATGCCAGTACTAAAGTCAAGGGGTTAAGTTGCCACAAATGCAATAAAAAATAGGTTGTCCACTATGAGATTTGAGCAATAATTTTATATCTTGCTTTTTAATTAATATCTAATGATATATAATTTTTATATGAGAGGTTTATATTTTAAGGTTATTCGCACATAATTCAAAAAACCTACATCATAATTTGACATGGTTTATATCCGAGCATGGCGCCCATTGCGCAGGTACTAATACTAGTTCCATTTAAAAGTAGGATCCTGTTCCCCTTGTATCCTACTAAAACAGGTGAGTGTTTGTAGTTCTAGTTTTGTATATGATACTACTACGGAAAATATCAAACACTAATTTATTAATTATATATATATATATATATATATATATATATATATATAATATTACATCTTAGCAAATATTTTCTAGAGAATAGACCCCCCCCCCTAAAAAAAAAACAAAAAAAAAAAGAGAATTATATTAGACAAACATAATATGGAGATGAGGACACGGAGTATAGAAACGAGAACTTTTAGGAGAATTGTTAGTATTTGATAAGGATCTCTTTAAGGGAAATGGTTTAATTTAGGGATTTTATTTTATTTTAAACAAGTTAATTACCGCATGGATGTGTGAAGGGATCTTTTTTGGTATAGTATTTAAATCTATTTTTAGTACCAAAAATGTGAAAATAAAATCATTGGTAATCTTTGCCTCCGCTCACATCTTATAAGTAGGTTAAGTTTATAATAAATTTTTACCCGACTTATAAACTCCTCCCCTCGCTCGTTCTCGGTATGTGGAGCAGTATTTTTCAATTCCATGATTAATTTGCTTCCTTACTCCTCATAACATATGCTATACGTAATATCTCCACAAGAAAGGTAGGATTCCATATTTTATTTTTCCTCTTCATTGCACTCAAAAGTGAAGTTTGAAAGATGATACTTCTTTGTATATACATATAACTAAAATGTATTGATTCCCATATACTTGCATACTGTAGTGGCATAGAAATAATAAGGTCCTCATATCAAAATGTGATTAAAAATCAACATTAAGTAGATGCAGATTTAGGATTTAAGTTGTATGAACCTTTAAGTTTCGTAACATTGAACTTATTATATTCTTATATTATAGGTTCAGACCTGCTATTTATTGTAACTTTATAATTTTACACATAAATTTATGTCAGTGCCAAGTACTATATCCGCCTCGGAATTAGCAAGGAAACGCGTATTTGATTGGAAACAATACCAGTCTCCGTTTGTTGGATGTTTTCCCTCCTTTATCATACATTCACATATGCAGATATTTTTTGTCCATGGCATGTATTTAGTATTTGTGTGCTCAAAGACAAGGATAGCATTACTTAAACTCTCAGTTTCAAGATCATTCCAATCATTCCATTCTTCCACCTTCGGCAAGCATGTTTATTATGATATTGCTTGCAGTAGCAATCCTCCATGTATAATGTTTTATTACAGCCAAAGCTCATCAGGTTCCAGGAAACAACATTTATAGCTTGACCAAACAATCCATTCTTGCGCCCCAATTACCACAAGCATCAAGCAAACATTATTCTGGTTTAGCAAGGAAACGTGTACTTGATTGGGAACAATACCAGTCTCCGTCTGTTGGAAAGATCTGGGCGTTTTCCCTCCACCGCGTGTATTTAATGTTTGTGTGCTCAAAGACGAGGATAACATTATTCTTTAGCCGACGCTCTATCAAAAATAGTCTCTCTACCCTCCCCAGGATAGGGGTGAAGCTGCACACATCATACCCTCACAGACCCTAGTTGTGAGAACTCACTGTGTTTGTTGTTGTTGTTGTTGTTGTTGTTGTTGTTGTTTACTTTTGCCAAAAGAATTCGGAAATGAGGCATATCATTCCTTGCTTCCTATTAGTAAAATCTGTATTCTCAAACAGAGCACCATTCTTAGCTTGTGACACCAATTTCTCAACCTTCAGGCCGCTGCAATCATCAATTTTCACCTCCTTTAATTCTCCAACACCCTTCTCATCATTGGAATACGTTTCTGCATTCTGATATGCTTCAATGTCATTGTTTTCTTCGTTAATTCTTCCAATCATGTTAAGTGATTCTTTCAGTTTTACTAGTGTTTCTGAATGATTAGAAGAAAGAATATTCTCATTACAAGTATCCTCTGCTCCATTATTTTGTGAATACCCACTAAGCATTGGAACTCAAAAATTCATATCCCACTTTGGCATTTCCTCAAGCACCATTGTGAGCCTTCTTCATAGAATTTCCGATGCCAAAAGATCAATGGGTTCGGAATTCACCTTCTTAATTGGAGAAAATAACAAGGCTCTGTCCTCCAATGGTTTGGCTTCTGCCAATCGTTACCTCTTCTGTGGAATTTCTGTCTCATCTCAGCCATATCAAAATCACCACCGACTACTTCTGATTGCGGCTCATAAGTGGGAAACTTTATGTCCTTCAGTTGCCAGGCTACTTCAGATATATTCCTCTTCAACGAAGCTTCTTGCAATACCAGCTGACGTCGCAACAACAATAGAATTCTGCTCAACCTGTTGTCAAACTGAATTTAAAGGCAACAAAAACAATAAATTCTCAATCAGTAGCTTGCTACATCAACTGTAGTACACGATTCTCCTTGCTACTGTTGATACCATCCTCCTCATCAGTTGGCATTTCATCGAACAGTTTGTGCACACATTTTTGAAGTCTCGTGCTAATATAGTTGATCCTCCATTGAAGATGACAAAATTGGTTGGACCGATATTGCACAAATATCTTTCCTTTGTTTTCAATTCCCTTCACCTGGAGAGAAGGAGAATTTATGTGAAACGCTGTCGATTCCTCTGCTGGAGTCGTAGATGGGGTTATTAGATGCCCATTACAGGTAATGTCGTTGTGAATCTGCAGGAACGGTGGGAGAATTGTAGCCAGCAATTTAGCCGGAAAAGTGTAGTTTGAATCCTGATGCTGGTCTGATGCTGAATTAAGGATAATAGGAATAGAAAATTAGGACTAAACTGTAAATGATGGAAACTATGTAAAATGCAATTTGTATCATCGAATTTCTGCTTAATTACTACCTCTCTGTTTTGTCAGGTGATGATTTTGCCTTTTTTCTTAATTGTAATTTGGATAAGCTTCAGCTTTTCTTATTAATTTTATGAATCTCTCATGGGGGTAATCTTTGGCCGTCTATCGGAAACAGTGTCTCTGCCCTTCAAGGGCGTACATCCTACATCCTACCCTCCTCAGACCCCACTTGCGGGTATTCACTGGGCTTCTTAGTTGTTGTTGTTCTCGTAAGAGTAATATTATTTGATTTTGGTAATTTTGAGTTTTGTTTATTTTATTTTTTGTTCGGTTGCTGTTGCTTCTGCAGAGATAGAATAGTGAGGGACTGTCAACATGTATATAAAACAGGTAATTATTAATCTATGGCTCTAAATATGTGTAAACAATTAATTGTGTCTATCAATATACATGTTGTTTGGATGCTGATTTTGCAAGGGTGTTTCTTAGCAATTTTTTGTATGGGTGTATTTCTTCTGTTGTAGGTCATCATCGAAGGATTTAAGAGCTATCGGGAACAAGTAGCCACTGCAGATTTCAGTCCGAAAGTTAACTGTGTTGGTAATGTCATTTATACCTTGGTGAAGTTTAGTGTGCCACATTTTGTTTGAACTGAGAGATGTTTTAAATTTTCTTCTGTGAGCAGTTGGCGCGAATGGATCTGGCAAGTCCAACTTTTTCCATGGTGGGTTACCCTGATGTTTTTCTGGCTTATTAATATTTTGATGAGTCCATGTTACTTTAATTAAATAATTTATTTATTCTGTTGTGCAGCGATTCGTTTTGTCGTAAGTGACCTCTTTCATAACCTGCACAGTGAAGAAAGGCAGGCTTTTCTTCATGTATGTTCATTATTTAATCTTTAGAAATCTGCAGTAATTCATGTCCTTTAATACGTTTACAATGTTTCTAATATCTCCCCTTTTGCCATACAGGAAGGAGCAGGTCACCAAGTATTATCTGCTTTCGTGGAAATTGTATTTGACAATTCAGACAATCGAATGCCGGTAAAGTGTTGTCTACATGCACCTTTATGCCATTTTTTCTGGGCAAGCAGTCATGGCCTTGCTATATTTGCCGTCAATGGTTTCTAATCTGCCGGAATTGGCTTATATATGGAGTATAATTTTGGCCATTCAGTTTCCAATCCGAGTATTCGTGCCTTTTGAAGGAAGCTTGCGAAGGGCTGAATGAGAGATAGAGCTTCGATCAAGAAGAAGAAAATTGTATGCTTTCCCTCACGGGGGGAACCAAGCAAGGGATGAGCGCTGGCGCTAAAGCCGTTGTTTTCTTCCTTCATTTCATAGCGGAAGGTTGACTTTTGGGTATTCAACTTTGTGTTGCATCTCAATGAGACAACCCTGACACAGAAGGTTTAAAGCTCAGCCTCAGGGCGGCGGTCTCTCTATCAGGCCCTGCTGCTTCAGTCTCTTTCTCTTTATCCGCATTCCCATACGGATTAACAAGCCTTTCTGCACTCTCTTCCTAGCATTAGAAAAGTTGTCTAAATCTACTAAATAAGAAAAAAAATCCTCCAATATTAGTATAGGTGGGGTAGAAAGGTTGAGCGGAGGCAGGCAAGTTTGTAAAGTAGAGTTTTTCTCGGCCCATGAAAATTTGAGAACTATACATTCATTAGTACCTTTGGCTAAAGTATATGAAACCAATTGTTTGCAGGAATAGCCTGTGAACTTAAGATGTGATGGCTTCTGTTGGCAACTGTGGAACAGATATTTACTATGTTGTGGATGTTGAAACTGTATTACATTTTGACAGGTTGATAAGGAGGAAGTGCGGCTGAGAAGAACAATCGGTCTCAAGAAGGATGAGTATTTCTTGGATGGAAAACATATCACGTAAGTAGTTTGTGAGTGTTGTTCATTGCCTCTGCTGTCAGCTGCGTGATAGAATCTTTCTTTATGTTGCAGGACGAAAGAGGTCCAGAATTTGCTGGAAAGTGCTGGGTTCTCTCGGTCTAATCCCTATTATGTTGTGCAGCAGGGAAAGGTACATTACGTTAATATTGTTTTTCTACTTCTTATTCGTGTCTTATAGTCTCCCCTTGTTTTCTTGCAGATTGCGTCATTGACATTAATGAAAGACTCAGAACGGCTTAATCTGTTGAAGGAAATTGGTGGGGCACATGTTTATGAAGAGAGGCGTCGAGAAAGTTTAAAACTCATGCAGGAAACTGGCACGTTATTTTTGAAATTTATGCTTCTTGGATATTAATGTTTTTTGCTAACATTTTTGTGAATCAGGTAACAAGAGAAAGCAAATAATTCAAGTGGCACAATACTTGGATGAGAAATTGAATGAGCTTGAACAAGAGAAGGAGGAACTGAAAAAATATCAACAGCTTGACAAGCAGCGTAAATCTCTGGAATACACGATTTTTGACAAAGAACTTCATGATGCACGCCAGAGATTAAATGAGGTAGAGTACTCAAATAGCAGAGTTGAAATATCAATGTGAAAGTTTGCTCTTGTAGTTATAACCTATCAATTGCAGGTAGACGAGGCTCGGAAGAAAGTGTCTGAGAACTCTACTGAGATTTATAAGGCTCAGGAAAAGTCCAAGGAGCTGGAGAAGTTGTCCAAAGATCTGACAAAAGAAATTCAAAATTTAAGCAAGGGGAAAGAAGCAGTAGAGAAACAGCGGACAGAGGCTATCAGAAAGCGCGCCAAGCTTGATCTTGATTATAAAGACCTTCAAGAGAAGCTGTCTACAAATATTAAAGCTAAAGTACTCTTTTATTGTATGACAATGATTGTTCTTCCCAACTGCATGATTATAATGGCAAATACTATAAGGATAAATTGTCATTTTATGCTTTCTGGGATTCAGGATGATGCACACAAACAACTGATGTTTCTGGAGAGAGAAATTCAGGAAACAAAGAATGCTCTCAATGATATCAAGCCTTTGCATGAGAAACAAGTAAAAGAGGAGGAGGACATTACTAGAGGGTAAATAAATTATATGAGGCACTTTTTTGAACAAGCTAGAGTCTGATAGCCAAAATTTCAGAAATTAGAATAAAACATTAATATTTTCTTTTTCCTCCAACCAGAGTTCTGGTCCTCGAGCATATGAAGTTTCAAAATAGACAAATGTTTTACGGGTCTTGGGCTCCATTAAACTATTTCATCAAGGACAAAAAAGAAAAATAATCAATGCCTGTTTTCTAATTTCTTGTTGGTTTCTTCTGATACTTAGCTTTTTCTGTATGAATATAATCATATTTGTATCCGTGCTTTTTCTGTATGAGTATAATCCTATTTATATCCATTGATGTTGATGTTCATTTCATAGCTTTATGTGAGAACCAAAGATGCAAAATATTTGGTTAAGTTGTTTCATAGTATGTGACTCTCTTGTATTAGCTTCCTGGTTTCTGTTTTAACTTAGACTTGATTATAACTGTAGATTTGACAATCATGGTGTCTTAAATAGGATTGTGGATCGTGAAATGAAACTCAGCATTTTTTTCCAGAAACAAGGCCGTGCCACCCAATTTGCCAACAAAGCTGCTAGGGACAAATGGCTCCAGAAGGAAATTGATGAATATGAACAAGTTTTGTCTTCAAACTCAACGCAGGTAATATTCCTTGTTAAAATTTGTTAGTGCATGGAGCTATTGCAGCATTTTCTTACTCTTCAATACTTTGATTTATGAATGGTTGAGGACTCTGTGCTACATGTTGTATTTAAAGTGTCTTGTCGCTTTGGAGGCTTTGTTTATCAATATATGCTGAATATGTAACTTGACACAAATGCGTTTACAAATAGTATGATAAAATACTTACGATTAAAAGTATATGCAAATGCACCAATTTTAGAATGTGGGTGATGCATGTGAGTGCAAGGTAAAGATGAACAATGTTACGGTTTCATTTTCTTATGGTTCCCTGCCAAAAAAAAAAAAGAATAATTCTTTAAGTAAAAGTGATACATGAAAGATGGGCATCGGCCCAAGACATAAAGAGTCCAAGGAAGTGCATCTCAGAGGTTATTGATCTTGTCCATTTTGTCATGGATTATTCCTGTCATACGCATTTCTTAGTTAGTTGTCAAATGTTCTTTTATCTTTTGTGTTCGTCTTAAATAAGAAGCTTCATGTTAACAACAAAACTGAGGAAAAGGTTAATTCTTATTGCCATCAATATGATTTTCTACTTAATTGTCCTAACTCCTTTTCTATCTCAGGAGAGAAAGCTTCAAGATGAAATTGATCAGCTCAATAAGGACATGAAAGACCAAGATGATATAATTAACCATCATAAAGTTGAAGCGGACAAAAAAGAATCCCTCATATCTGGCTATCTAAAAGCTTATAATCAGTATAAAGTGGAGCGAGACAAGTTACATGATGAGCGGAAGTATGATTATTCAGTTATGTTAGGCTTATATGAGTGTTTTCGAGCAGCATTATTTATCTAGAGATATCTGAATTCTGCAATTTCATATTTGTGTTCGTCTCAGGTCCATGTGGAAACAGGAAACTGAGCTCACTACTGAAATTGAACGGCTCAAGGCTGAAGTTATGAAGGCTGAGAAAAGCCTAGACTATGCAATTCCTGTTGTGAGTAACCACTATAACATGTCATTTATGTAACATTCTTGGGTTATGTAGTTCCAATCTTATATGCTTGGTACTTTTTGTTTTGCCCTTGATTTCATCAACAAAAAGTAATCTGGTCTTCTAATATTTAACACCCGATTGGCAAATTTCCTGGTATGAAGTCTGTACGATTTTGTTTACGCAACTTTTTGTTGGGTAGTTTGGTGCTTCAAATTGCTCTTGGTATAACTAGGAACTGTGATGTATCCTAGGAACTGTGATGTATCAGTGAAATATAGGTGTTTCGTGTCACAATCGGCAAGACCTATTCATGAGAGACATGCTAAGTCTAGTATTATATAATGTCTATTAGGTTAAAAGATTAGATCACAGGAAAAAGCTTACCTAGGTGGTGGTACCATATGTATAGCTAAAATAAGAGCTAACATAAATAGGAAATATACAAAACAAATTTGTGATAGGTCAAATGAGCCAGGAAAATGGATAGGCTCTTAAGTCCTCTATATACTTCTAAATAACATTAAAGAATAAACCTTGAGACATTTAAAATTTCGCTCTCTGAATAGGGGCCTTCTCATTTCAAAGCATCTATTTCACTCGTGATATTGGTTGTTAGATCTTCGTTATGAGGGAAGATGGAATAGAAGACGGAACTGGGATGTCCATTAACTATTTCATTTCTATGTTCCTACATAGCTGAAATGGCATGTATTGCTGCAAAACATGCTTGATTTTTCATCCTTTTTTGTTTTAAATCTCAGGATATCAGAAGGGGTCTGAATTCTGTGAGGAGGATATGCAGAGAGTATGAAATCTCTGGAGTACATGGCCCAATTTTTCAGTTGATTCAATGTGAAGAAAAGTTTTTTACAGCTGTTGAAGTTACTGCTGGAAACAGGTATTGGCAAAAGTTCTGCCAAGGACAAGGAGCTGCTGATTATTGTCCTATGCTGCTTGCCAAGCTACAAGCCTACAACACTGCTTTGCATCCGTTCGATGTTTATACTCACACGACTTACTCTCTCTTCTTTGCAGCTTATTCCATGTGGTGGTTGATAATGATGAAATATCAACTAAAATTATCGGACACCTCAATGCACAAAAAGGTGGACGAGTAACATTTATTCCACTGAACCGGGTTAAACCTCCACATGTTAATTATCCACAGAGCTCTGATGTTATTCCGCTTCTGAAAAATTTGACGTTTGCTTCTATATATCAGA
This sequence comes from Nicotiana glauca, assembly GCA_026770625.1. Classification (NCBI taxonomy): domain Eukaryota; kingdom Viridiplantae; phylum Streptophyta; class Magnoliopsida; order Solanales; family Solanaceae; genus Nicotiana; species Nicotiana glauca. The sequence goes on from MU713133.1 coordinate 15,709, forward strand.
AGGCATTTGAGCAGGTCTGTTGCCAAAAATTTTAGTTTCATGTTATATTGCAATATTCTCATATCACTTCAGTCGCGACCTAACCAGACTTTTGTGTTTGGTCCTTTGGGCTTTCATGGTAGATTTTCACTTGCCTAATCTGTTTAGAAACAGAACAATTTCAATATTCGTTCATATGCCGATAGATAGTAGTTCTCTATTAGATCTTTATACACTTTATCTATGATCCAAAAAAAGGAAGCTTTTAGGTTCTGGCTGCATTATTTCTTCTCTACCCTTTTAACTGAAAGTTTGACTGGATTGTAAAGTAACCATCCATGGTTCATTTCGTATCTGTGTTCCTTTAGCTTTAGCATATTCAGTATAGCTGTTGCTACTTCTCACGTCTTTTGTTCCAGTAAGAGTTCTTATATTTATCTCTGCCAGGTGTTTGCTAGAACTGTAATTTGTCAAGATATGGATGTTGCTAACAGGGTTGCTAGCACTCATGGGCTTGACTGTATTACTCCGGAAGGTTAGAACTTGAGACATTTTATAGTTTGATTGGTGTTTATGTGCATTAGTCTGATCTGACTGGACTTCTTTATGCAGGTGACCAAGTTAGTAAAAGAGGTGGCATGACTGGTGGATTTTATGATTCTAGACGCTCAAAATTGAGGTTTATGAGCACCATCAAACAGAATACGGTGTCCAACAACATGAAAAAAAGTGAACTTGAGAAAGTTAGAAATAAACTTCAAGATATCCTTACCGAGTTTCATCCTCTACTAAAATATGGATTTTAACATTGTTCAGCACTCCTTTTATTTTAGCATGTTATTGTTTTCAGTTTTGCTTCTACTACTGCTCAAAGGTGATTCCCTTGACTTCTTTACACACCACTCATTTTGTGCTGGATACCACACCTTTGACTACGATACAAAACCAATGGTTTTAACAACTACGAAACTTTTAGAAAACTAGTAGTTGTTAGCAACTCTGAAACTTTTACTTGGATGATATGGTTTGAACTCAAACTAGAAACATTTTTGCTGAAACACACGCTAATGTTCTTTGCTCATCAGTGCGAGGTAGGGGGAGAGTGGCGTATAGTATATACAGCCTCCCCCTTCCTTTGTGCAAAGAGGCTTTTTCCATGCCTCGAACATGTGACCAACTTGTGAGGTCATTGAAGGAGCAATTTGCTGTTGTGCCAGGGTCTGTTCACTTTCATTTGATACAGTGGTTGATGTCATGTGCATTTTGTTTAAATTGTTTGAATAATCTTAAAATGTCCTCCTTGCGGGGGTTTAGATGGGGACAACTTATGAATTGAACTCATGGTAGCTTCTATGTATTTGAAAGATAGAGACCGAGATGCACTAAAAAGCCATTAGTCAATTCACTTTAAGTTGGACTAAACAGCATGGAGATATTTTCAGGTTGGCATCGCTCTGCCACGTTATAATTAAGTCATTCTACTGGTTTAAGACACCACAGAAAGTTAAGGACTGAGAGGTAGGGTGGAAAATCTGAAATGGCAGAAACCTGTCAATATCAGCCTCTGTGTTGTATGATCTCCGTTGACTAAAACTATTAGAACATAAGTCTACTCACTTGAGCTTCAAATGTTTTAAAGCAGTTAAGGGGCACTTAAGACTTAGTGGAACTTCAATATGTGCAGCACTAATGTATATATCAGTCAGGGTTTTTCTCTTATATAAGTTGGAACAGAATTATCCTTTTTGCGCTATTGAACATGCATCGCTTATTTCCTTTCACTTTGTATGGGTTGCAAACAATCCTTTTGTGTGGATTAAACAGTTACAGGCGACGACAAGGTCATATACTTCTCCTTTCTTGGTGTCTCCAGCTTTATTTATCATGTGTTCAAAGGATGTTCATTATATTCATTTTACCTTTTATGCAATCACTTAGCTTTTCCCACAGATAGAACAGAAAATTAATAAACTTTGGGCTGAGCAGCAGAAAAATGATGCTTCCCTGTCTCATGACAAGTCTGAGTTAGAACAGCTTAAACAAGATATCGGTAATGCTGACAGACAGAGACAATCCATCTTAAAATCTATTCAAAAGAAGGTGCCTCCTCTTGAAAAACTTTTGGATCTCTTGCCACTAATGATGTTTCTTCTTCAACATAGACTGTTGATTTTTGCAGGAAAAACTGCTTGGTAATATTTTGAGTCAAATTGATCAGATCAGAGACAGTATAGGTACGAAACAAGATGAAATGGGAACAGAACTTGTTGATCATTTAACACCAGAAGAGCGAGATTCTCTGTCACACTTGAACCATGAAACCACGACTCTGAAGGAGAAGCTGATTGCGTGCGGGGCTAATCGGATAGAGGTTTGTTGACGCCAGGATTACTGAAGTCAATATATGACATATCGATACAAATCACTTGCTGACTTTTATCAGCTTTTGTAGACTGAAACTACAATAGAGGAGCTTGAGATGAATCTGTCAACAAATCTTGAAAGACGAAAACAAGAGTTAGAGGCAATGATTTCTTCTGTCGACATTGATATGCTACAGAGTGAAGTTGAGAGCAAGAATCAGGAACTTAAGGATGCAGTCTCACTAGTTGACCATTTGACTGAAAAGCTTACAAGTGAGTCCTGTTTTTGATTTTGAATTCTTTAGTATCATATATGTTTCAAAAAAATTAATACAAAAATGGCCTGCTCAGAGGTTTCTGGAAGTATAGATGAACAAAACGAGAGGCTCGAGCAGATCAAACAGGAAAAGGATAGTCCGAAGGCAAATATTCTCCATTATATTTCAACTTCAGATGGCCTGTTTTGCTTTATGCTAATACAAAATTTTCTTATAGGATCTTGAAGATAAGTATCAGAATACACTTCGGGATGAAGCAAGAGAATTGGAGCAGCTACTTAGTAAACGGAACACCTATCTTGCCAAGCAAGAAGAGTACTCAAAGAAAATCCGGGAACTGGGTCCTTTATCTTCTGATGCCTTTGAAACGTATTGCTCTTCTCTAAATTTGCATATATCCTTTTCGGCATTTGAATATGGAGAACTCTATTTTGCTTATATTTTCTTTTATTGTTTATTTTGGATAGATCTTCTTTTCAGTGCTAGAAGCTAAAAACAGGCAGATATACTTATAACCGTTAGTGACTATAATAATCATGAACTGTGGCTAAAACTCCGAGTTAAGGTGAAGAGGAGCTGAATTTCCTGACGGGGTGCCCTTTAGGTATTGAATTTACAAAATCTATAGGATATTAGAATAAGACCTAATGAATAATCTGCCTGTTTAAATATTTTTTGTGTGCATGTAGAAGAACCTATAAAGCATATAACTAATTAGAAGGTATAATCTCACAAAGTATTACTGCATTGAAGCTATTTGGCCTTAGCTTGCCTGACGAGTGTCTTTCAAATCATCTTTCATCAAAACATTATAAACTGTCATATGAGTCCAGTTTGAACTTTTTCAAGTGTGTGAATGCAGTTGAAACGATACAATTAATTGCATCATAAATGTGAAATAGCTTGGGTTTTTGCACCAGAATGTCAAGTACATATTTCTGATACATTTGAGTGCCATTTGCCAGCTACATGATTGACGAAGTTAGGGACTAGTGAAATTCATGGTTGTTGAAAGTGAGAAGCGGGAAAATGTTTAGAGTGCTGTCTTATCTTAAAACTCTGAGAAGGGCATGTGTCTCCATCTCTTTTCATATGTGTTTGATCTTGTTCATACTTATGTGTTTCTGGATTGTGTTATTCAAGAGTAAAAGCAGTAAGCAATCATCCTTTTATCTTCTTGTTAGAACTGCCTTTCTTTTTGGTCCCTTTTTATGTTTCATCAAAGGGCAGTCCGATGCACAAAGCATCCCGCATTCACGCAGGGTCCGAGGAAGGACCGCACCCTTAAGGGTGTGATGTAGACAGCCTACCCTAATGCAAGCATTAGTGGTTGCTTCCACGGCTCTAACCCATGACCTATAGATCACACGAAGACAACTTTACCATTGCTCTGAAGCTCCGCTTTTTATGCATCAAAGGAAGAAATCTTAGTCCTTTTATTTTTTCCTTGTTGCTCTCTACACCCTTCTCTAGACCCCACATGTTGGGATCAAACTAGTTTTTTTTTTGTTGTTGCTCTCTACACCCTTCTATTCTTTTTGTGGAGTGGGGTGGGGTTTGGGG